>JASVEL010010565.1:0-126321 GCA_032618575.1 Nicotiana noctiflora
TATATATATATATATATATATATATATATATATAAATGACACTAAGTTCACAACAATTGCAAACAAACTAAAACATTATTTTATTTTGAATTTTTTGGGAGTAATTCTCATAGGTCAAAAATTACGTGCTTACAGGCGTACCACTCGCTCCCATTTCAATATAATCTCATTTCTCAATAGGCTACTGGCAACTTTGGCCAATGCGAACAATACATAATATGCTACCGGCAACTATGGCCAATGCCAACAATCATCATCTGTTACTGATGCGGCATGCATCCCTACCCTCCCGATATGTCAGCTGCATCTATGGCTAATAAGAGTAATCATGGAATATATTACCGACAGGAAACCAATAATAATTAATCAACAGTTTAAATATATTACCGGTGTGAAACCAATAATCTTTAATCAACAATATATATATATATATATATATATTAATCAATAGTTTAAATATATTACCGGTGTGAAACCAATAATCTTTAATCAACAATATATATATATATATATATATATATATATATATATATATATATATATACCGGTATGAAACCAATAATAATTTCTTTGATATAATCACATAAGATTAATTGGAATGTAATCCATTTAAGACTCACGGTCATGCTCCACCCCCAATGTATAGATACTCGTCACCATGCCTATACGTCGGACTCCACACATAACAATTAGCACATAAACTCAACCCTATTCTCTTAAGCTAGGATAGATCAAACACTTACCTCGAAAGTCTATGGCCAACTCAATCCTTAGCAATGCCCTTCCCTTTCAAACTTGGCTCCAATTCAATCGTATCTATATATCATTGATAATACTTAACAAACTAGTTCATATGGCCAAATATAATTTTTTACAACATTCTGACCAGGATAGTAAAAAATCGACCCCGGGCCCACATGGTCAAACCACGAGGTTCGTACCAAAATAAATTCACCCATCCTTCCACGAGTTCAAATATGTAATTTGTTCTTAAGTTCGATCCCAAAACGAGGTCTAGACCACAAATTGTTTGAAAACCCAAACTATGCCCATTTCTCTGATCTTTCTACCCATTTACACATGTTAAGGCCTAGGAATTCGAATAATATTGATAGAAAATAAAGAAAACGAGTCAAGAATCACCTACCCAAAAAGTTTGATGAAAATCGCCCAAGAATCGTCAATAAATGGTGTTGGAGAAGAGAGAGTTTTGAGAAGGGGATAAAAATCCCGTTCTGTTTCTGTTCTGGTATTAAAATCACTGGGCGTTATTTTTGTTGAAGCGATCGCGTGAACAGGACTGCGATCGTGGAGAGGAAAGGCTGTAGTCTACGCGATCGCGTGAGGACTGTTGCGATCGCGTAGAGGGAATTCGCTGGGGGTGGTCCATTTGCTCTACGTGATCGCGTGAAAGGGTTTGCGATTGCGGAGAGGAAAGAATGGAAGCTACCGGATCGCATGAAATATGATGCGATCTAGTTTCCCGATCTTCTTTGTACAACCGCATCAAAGGGCGCTAGTATGATGACCCGCATTTGCTTGTCCTGAAGGACATGGTCCAGCATGATGATGCCAGAGATGTGACCATTGGAGATGATGGTATGTTACGGATACAAGGCCAGATTTGCGTGCCCAATATGGATGAGCTCCCGGAGTTGATATTAGAGGAGGCCCACAACTCGCGGTATTTGATTCATACGGGTGCCGCGAAGATGTACCAGGATTTAAGATAGCATTACTGGTGGAGAAGGATGAAAAAGGATATTGTGAATTATGTGGCTCGGTGTCTCAACTATCAGCATGTCAAATATGAGCACCATAGACCCGATGGAGTGTTCCAGCGCATAAATATTCCCAAGTAGAAATGGGAGAGAATTACTATGGGCTTCGTGAGTGGTCTCCCTCGGACATCGAGGAAGTTTGATTCAGTTTATTGATCATGGATCGACTGACCAAGTCCGCGCACTTCATTCTGTATGCACTACCTATTCTTCGAAGCGGTTAGCGATTTTCATCCGAGAGATTGTGCGGTTGCATGGGGTCACAATTTCTATTATATCAGATAGAGGTACCCAGTTTACTTCTTAGTTCTGGAGAACATTTCAGCGAGAGTGGGTTCAAAAGTAGAGTTGAGTGTCACGACCCTAGTTCACCAATTGTGAACCTGTCGTGATGGCACCCAGTCCCCACGACTAGGTAAGCCTAACACATTGTGAAATCTATAAGTTTTAATTACTTAAATAAGAAACAACGGAAAATAACATAAAGATATGTAATCCGTGCCACTTGGCACATACATCCGTCACACAATAAATAAACACTACCAAGATCCGGAACCCCACGGTAACACGGACTAAAAGGGAAATACAACTGTGGCTCTATGTGTAAAGAGTATCTAACAACGAAATGAAGAAAAATGTCACTAGTAATACTAGAATAGAAGGGAAGCCTCCGGATCCGCGGACGTAGCAGATCATACCTCGAAGTCTCCCAGAAAGCTGCAGAATCACCTAGTACGAGCCTGCTCTGATGTACCTGGATCTGCACAACAAAAGTGTGCAGAAGAGTAGCATGAGTACACCACGGCGGTACTCAGTAAGTACCAAGCCTAACCTCGATGGAGTAGTGACGAGGAAGGTCAGGGCCCTACTGAGAAACAATAATAATATGATGACAACAAAATAAACAGTTTGACAAATAACAACAAAATTTCCAAAATAACAACATTTACTGAAACTGTCTACAACCAAGCTAATAACAAATAACCAACTCAAATAAACAAATCCAGGATATGTGGGAATTGAACCCCCAGTCCCATTCTCAGTACCCCTGGGTCTCCGGGAATCGAACCCGCAGCCCATGTCTCAATAATATCACAATAACTCAGGATCTCCGGGAATCGAACCTGCAGTCCCTACCAATAAATAACTCAGGATCTCGGGAATCGAACCCGCAGTCCCTACCAATAAATAACTCAGGATCTCGGGAATCGAACCCGCAGTCCCTACCAATAAATAACTCAGGATCTCGGGAATCGAACCCGCAGTCCCTACCAATAAATAACTCGGGATCTCGGGAATCGAACCCGCAGTCCCTACCAATAAATAACTCAGGATCTCGGGAATCGAACCCGTAGTCCCTACCAATATCACGTCGGGTCTCTGGGAATCGAACCCACAGCCCTGGGTCTCCGGGAATCGAACCCGCAGTCCACAAACACAACCAATTAAGGAAATCCACAGAGAGAAATAATTATGCTCAACTATAACTTCACCGAAAAATAGTGCCAATAATTAACAAGGAATTCAAACAAGGCAGTTAGGCAACCAAACAGTTAAGTGCTACCTAATCATGCTCTTCTAACCACTACCGGGTAAAATATCAAATTAACAACCAAAGACAGGGATATCGCTCATCGAACATTTCTGAATAAAATACGTGTTCATCAACCAGCGCATGTACACGCCCGTCACCTCGCGTACAAGGCATTTCAACTATCACATAATATCCTAGGGGTGAAAATTCCCCCACACGAGGTTAGACAAGCCACTTACCTCAATTCCGGTACAAAACCGCTAAGCAATAACCCTCTTGCCACGAATGTCGGCCTCCACAAGTGTAGAATCTGATAAAATCAATAGAATCACGTCAAAATAGGCCAATTGGGCATTACCCAATCAAATTAACTCAAAATTCACCAAAACCCACAAGTTGCCAAAACCCGACTTTCGGTATGCTTATCGAAAAATCACGAAAGTCACATATTCGGAACCCTCATTTCAATACGAGTCTAAGCATATCAATTTTTTTCCAAAATCGGACTCCATTTGCCCATTCAAAACCTTGATTTTCTAAAGTCCAAGACTAGGGCTAAACCCTCCATAATTACCCCAAATTCCTCCATTTTCATGATATAATTGCATGATATTATCAATACTAATCATAATATGAGTTCATAGTTGATTACCTGATGTTTTCCCTTGATTTCCTCCTCAAAATCGCCCAAAATCGCCCTTAAGCCGAGACCCCCAAATGTTAAAATGTTTCTGAAATTTTCTAACTTCTGATACACTTACTTACAGCGATTTTCGCTTCTGCGGAACATTTTCCGCTTCTACGCTCCCGTATCCGCGACCAAAGGGTCGCTTCAGCGGTTCCAGGCCTGGCCGGCCATTTCCGCTTCTGCGAACAAGAGGGCCGCTTAAGCGGCTCCGCTTCTGCGAAGAAGCATCCGCTTCTGCGGACAACTCCGCCCCTGCGCATAACTGACCGCTTCTGCGGTCTCGCCCAAGCGGATAAACGTCCGCTTCTGCGGACCATGCCCAGGTTCTCTCGTCCGCTTCTGCGATCCTAGACTCGCACCAGCGACCCCGCTTCAGCGGAAATTCTTCCGCTTCTGCGGAACCACCCGCTCCTGCGCACCTCGTCCGCTTCTGCGGACTCGCTCCTGCGTCCAAAAGTCCGCAGGAGCGGAACCAACAGAAGCAGTGCACCAGCTCTGCAATTTTTCCATGTTTCTCCCGATTAACCATCCGAAAACACCCCGAGGCCCCCGGGACCTCATCCAAACATACCAACACATCTTAATACCTCATTCGAACTTGCTCCAATCCTCAAAACACGTCTAACAACATCAAAATCCATAATTCGCATCGAATTCAAGCCTAAATTTCTTAAAACTTTCCGAATTGCACATTCGATCAAAAACCCGTCCAAACGACGTCCGAATGACCTGAAAATTTGCGGACATATCCAAAATCACATAACGAAGCTACAGAAATTGTCGGAATTCCATTCCGACCCCCGGATCAAAATCTCACCTATCGATCGGATTCGCCAAAATTTCAACCTTCGGCATTTCAAGCCTAATTGAGCTACGGACCTCCAAAATACATTCCGAACACGCTCCTAACCCCGAAATCACCTAACGAAGCTAATGGAACCATCGGATTTCCGTTCCGAGATCGTCTTAACACTGTTCCAGCTACGGACCGTTTTCTAGTTTCAAAGCTCTTATTTAGGGACTAAGTGTCCCAAAATGCTCAAATTTTCGGAACCGACTCTCCCGGCAACCCACAATAGCAGAAATGAACTTAGGGAAACAGTTAAATTAGGGATAGGGGCGTAATTTTCTAAAACGACCGGTCGGGTCGTTACATCTTCCCACACTTAAAGATTCGTTCGTCCTCGAACGAGCATAGAAAACATACCTGGAGTAGTGAAAAGATGAGGGTACTGGCTGCGCATATCCTGCTCGGTCTCCCAAGTCGCCTCCTCGACCGGCTGGCCCCGCCACCGAACCTTTACCGAAGCGATGTTCTTTGACCTTAGCTTTCTGACTTGCCTGTCTAGAATGGCTACTGGCTCCTCAACATAAGACAGATCCTTGTCTAGCTGAACGGATGTGAAATCCAACACGTGCGACGGGTCACCATGGTATCTCCGGAGCATGGAGACATGAAATACGGGGTGAACTCCGGCTAGGCGCTGGGAGGTAAGGCCAACTCATAAGCAACCTCTCCTACACGCCTCAAAATCTCAAAAGGGCCAATAAATCTAGGACTCAGCTTCCCTTTCTTCCCAAACCTCATAACGCCCTTCATGGGCGAGACTCGAAGCAGAACCCGCTCACCCACCATAAAAGCCACATCGCGAACCTTCTTGTCCGCATAACTCTTCTGTCTAGACTGGGCCGCACGAAGTCTGTCCTGAATCACCTTGACCTTGTCCATAGCCTCCTGAACCATATCGGTACCTAGTAACCTGGCCTCGCCCGGCTCAAACCAACCCACGGGAGACCCGCACCTCCTACCATATAGGGCCTCGTACGGTGCCATCTGAATACTAGACTGGTAGCTGTTGTTATAAGCAAACTCCGCCAGTGGCAAGAAGTGATCCCATGAACCTCCAAACTCAATCACGCACGCACGGAGCATATCCTCCAAAATCCGAATAGTGCGCTCGGACTGCCCATCAGTCTGGGGGTGAAATGCTGTGCTCAGCTCCACCCGAGTACCTAACTCCTGCTGTACGGCTCTCCAGAACCGTGAAGTGAACTGAGTGCCTCTATCTGAAATGATGGAAACTGGAATACCATGCAGCCGAACTATCTCCTTGATATAGATCTCCGCCAGTCGCTCCGATGAATAAGTAGTGCTCACCGGTATAAAATGGGCGGACTTGGTCAACCGATCCACAATAACCCAAATAGAATCAAGCTTCCTAATAGTCCGTGGAAGCCCAGATACAAAGTCCATGGTGATGCGCTCCCATTTCCACTCTGGAATCTCAATCCGCTGCATCAATCCACCCGGACGCTGATGCTCATACTTCACCTGCTGGCGGTTGAGGCATCTAGAAACATAATCAACTATATCCCTCTTCATCCGCCTCCACCAGTAATGCTGTTTCAAGTCCTGATACATCTTCGCGGCACCCGGATGGATGGAATACCGCGAACTATGGGCCTCTGCTAGAATCGGCTCTCGAAGATCATCTACATTGGGCACACAGATACGCCCCTGCATCCTCATAACTCCATCATCCCCGATGGTAACATCTCGAGCATCACCACGCCGAACTCTATCCCGAAGGACAAGCAAATGAGGGTCGTCGAACTGACGCTCCCTGATGCGGTCAAATAGAGAAGACCGAGAAACCACACATGCCATAATCCGGCTGGGCTCCGAAAGATCCAGTCTAACAAACTGTCTGGCTAAAGCCTGAACATCCATCGCCATAGGCCTCTCTGAAGCCGGTAGATATGCTAAACTCCCCAAACTCTCTGCCCGACGACTCAAGGCATCAGCAACCACATTAGCCTTGCCTGGATGATAGAGAATAGTAATATCATAGTCCTTCAGTAGTTCCAACCATCTCCTCCGACGCATATTCAGGTCCTTCTGCCTAAGCAAGTGCTGCAAGCTCCGGTGATCAGTGTAGATCTCAGAAGGAACCCCGTATAAATAATGACGCCAAATTTTCAAGGCGTGAACAATGGCAGCTAGCTCCAAATCATGAACAGGGTAATTCTTCTCATGCACCTTCAGCTGTCTCGACGCGTAGGCAATCACCCTACCGTCTTGCATCAATACCGCACCGAGTCCAACTCGTGAGGCATCACAATATACAGTATAGGACCCCGAACCTGTAGGCAACATCAATATAGGGGCCGAAGTCAACGCTGTCTTGAGCTTCTGAAAGCTCGCCTCACACTCGTCTGTCCACCGAAAAGGGGCACCCTTTTGGGTCAATCTAGTCATAGGTGCTGCAATCGAAGAGAACCCCTCTACGAAACGACGGTAGTAGCCCGCCAAACCAAGGAAACTGCGAATCTCAGTAGCGGAGGAGGGTCTGGGCCAACTCTGCACGGCCTCCACCTTCCTCGGATCTACTCGAATACCATCACTCGACACCACGTGGCCCAAAAATGCCACAGAACTCAACCAAAATTCACATTTAGAGAACTTGGCATAAAGCTGCTTCTCCTTCAGGATCTGAAGCACTATCCTCAAATGCTGCTCGTGCTCTTCCCGGCTCCGAGAATATACTAGAATATCATCAATGAAGACAATCACGAACGAGTCCAGATAAGGCCTGAACACACTGTGCATCAAATGCATAAATGCTGCCGGGGCATTAGTCAACCCAAAAGACATCACGAGGAACTCATAGTGACCATACCGGGTCCTGAAGGCAGTCTTCGGGATATCTGGCTCCCGAATCTTCAGCTGGTGATACCCAGAGCGCAAATCAATCTTAGAAAACACATGTGCGCCCTGTAACTGGTCAAATAAATCATCAATACGGGGCAAAGGATACCGGTTCTTCACTGTAACCTTATTCAGCCGACGATAGTCAATACACATACGCATAGAACCGTCCTTTTTCTTCACAAACAATACAGGAGCACCCCAAGGTGAAACACTGGGTCGAATAAAACCCTTGCCCAATAACTCCTGTAACTGATCCTTCAACTCCTTTAATTCAGGAGGAGCCATACGGTACGGTGGAATAGAAATGGGCCGAGTGCCCGGCAACAAGTCAATAGCAAAGTCAATGTCTCTGTCAGGCGGCATGCCCGGAAGATCGGCTGGAAATACATCAGCAAAGTCACGTACCACATGAACAGAATCAATGGAGGGAGTATCAACACTGACGTCCCGCACATAGGCGAGATAAGCAGCACACCCCTTCTCAACCATACGCTGAGCTCCGAGAAAAGAAATAACACGGCTAGGGGTGTGATCTAGAGTACCACTCCACTCAATACGTGGAATGCCTGGCATAGCCAGCGTCACGGTCTTGGCGTGACAATCAAGAATAGCATAATGGGGCGACAACCAGTCCATGCCCAGAATAATATCAAAATCGACCATCCCGAGCAACAATAGATCCGCCCTGGTCTCAAAATCACAAATAGTAACCAAACACGACCGATATACGCAGTCCACAGCCAAAGAATCACCCACCGGAGTGGAAACATAAATGGGGGCACTCAAAGAATCCCGAGGCACACCCGGATGAGAAGCAAAGTAAGAAGACACATATGAAAAAGTGGAACCAGGGTCGAATAGAACCGATGCCTCCCTGTGACTAACCAGAATAATACCTGTGATAACAGAATCAGATGCAACAGCCGCAGCGCGATCAGGAATAGCATAGAATCTGGCCTGTCCCCCCTCTCGAGGGCGGCCTCTAGAACCCCGACCCCCGCCCCTGGCTGGCTGGGCAGGTGGAATAGCAGCTGGAGCTGGAATGATAGCCTGCTGACCCTGAGAGCCACGCTGATGCTGCGAAGACTGGTGAGGTGCCCCCCTCCTACGCCTGGGGCACTCCCTCACCGGATGGCGAGTATCCCCGCACCCAAAGCAAGCTCTGGGAGGACACGGTGACTGTGACTGACCGGCCTCACCCCCACTAGCCTGACCTCTGGAAGGACCCCGCGCAGGAGGTGCACTGGAAACTGGGGGAGCATAATAAGGCTCCTGAGGTGCTGGAAGACCTGGAGTACTACCTGCTGCGGGCAATGCTGAGTGAACTGGATGACCGGAATAACCCCTGCCAAAACGACCGACTGCTGAAGTACGGGCACCAGAGAAATGGCCCGACTCACGAGACCTCTTGGCCTCTCTATCTCCCCGCTCTCTAGGGAGCATACTCTCGATCCTCCCGGCAATGCTAACTGCCTGCTGATAAGATATATCTGTCTCCAACTCTCTGGCCATGCTGGACCGGATCGGCGGAATCAGGGCCCTCAATAAATCTCCGCACTCTCTCCCGAACCGTGGCTACCAAGGCCGGTGCATGCCTGGCCAGACGGGTGAAACTGATGGCATACTCCGATACGGACATGGAGCCCTGTCGCAACCGCTCAAACTCCGAGCGCCAAGAATCCCTAAGGCTCTGTGGAACAAACTCCCTCAAAAATAGATCCGAAAACTGCGTCCAAGTCAATGAAGCAGACTCCTCTGGACTATCCAACTCATACGTGCGCCACCAATCATAAGCGGCCCCACGAAACTGAAAAGCAGTGAAGGAAACCCCGCGGGTCTCCACAATCCCCATAGTACGAAGAATACGATGACACTCCTCTAGAAAACCCAATGCATCATCTGAAGCCAAACCACTAAACACTGGAGGGTCATATTTCTTGAACCTCTCCAATCTACGCTGCTCGTCCTCAGAGGCAGTTGGTCCACCTCCTGGTTGTGCTGGAGCGGCAGGAGGCATAACCAAAACATCTGGAACATGTCCCACTGGCACACGCTGCTCCGGTGTAACGGCTACGGGAGTCTGGGCCCCTCCCCCGGCCTGAGATGTAGCTGCAACAAGAGGAAGCAGTCCTGCCTGGGCTAAAGTGGTATACATGCTCATGAACTGAGCCAGGGTCTCCTGTAGTGCTGGAGTAGTAGCAGCTGTAGTCGGTGTACCAGGTGCGTGCGCTCCAACCTGGTCTACCGGTGGCACCTCAGCGGCAGCGCGCGATGGTGCCGTGGCTGCACCTCGGGCGCGTCCTCGTCCTCTACCTCGGCCCCGGCCTCTGACGGCAGCAGCAGGGGGCGCGGGTACCTGATCATCGCGGTTAGCTCGTGTCCTCACCATCTGTGAGAGAATAGAAAGCAGTAGTTTAGATTTTTGATGCCAAAAATGTCGCACGACAAGGAATCCAAAAGAAATGAAGAGTTTCCTAAACAGTTACATAGCCCCTCGTAGATAAATACAGACGTCTCCGTATCGATCAGCGAGACTCTAAGTAACCGGTCTGTGTCCCGTGACTCCTATGAACCTAGAGCTCTGATACCAACTTGTCACGACCCTAGTTCACCAATTGTGAACCTGTCGTGATGGCACCCAGTCCCCACGACTAGGTAAGCCTAACACATTGTGAAATCTATAAGTTTTAATTACTTAAATAAGAAACAACGGAAAATAACATAAAGATATGTAATCCGTGCCACTTGGCACATACATCCGTCACACAATAAATAAACACTACCAAGATCCGGAACCCCACGGTAACACAGACTAAAAGGGAAATACAACTGTGGCTCTATGTGTAAAGAGTATCTAACGATGAAATGAAGAAAAATGTCAACTAGTAATACTAGAATTGAAGGGAAGCCTCCGGATCCGCGGACGTAGCAGATCATACCTCGAAGTCTCCCAGGAAGCTGCAGAATCACCTAGTACGAGCCTGCTCTGATGTACCTGGATCTGCACAACAAAAGTGTGCAGAAGAGTAGCATGAGTACACCACGGCGGTACTCGGTAAGTGCCAAGCCTAACCTCGATGGAGTAGTGACGAGGAAGGTCAGGGCCCTACTGAGAAACAATAATAATATGATGATAACAAAATAAACAGTTTAACAGATAACAACAAAATTTCCAAAATAACAACATTTACCGAAACTGTCTACAACCAAGCTAATAACAAATAACCAACTCAAATAAACAAATCCAGGATCTGTGGGAATTGAACCCCCAGTCCCATTCTCAGTACCCCTGGGTCTCCGGGAATCGAACCCGCAGCCCATGTCTCAATAATATCACAATAACTCGGGATCTCCGGGAATCGAACCCGCAGTCCCTACCAATAAATAACTCGGGATCTCGGGAATCGAACCCGCAGTCCCTACCAATAAATAACTCAGGATCTCGGGAATCGAACCCGCAGTCCCTACCAATAAATAACTCAGGATCTCGGGAATCGAACCCGCAGTCCCTACCAATAAATAACTCGGGATCTCGGGAATCGAACCCGCAGTCCCTACCAATAAATAACTCAGGATCTCGGGAATCGAACCCGCGGTCCCTACCAATAAATAACTCAGGATCTCGGGAATCGAACCCGTAGTCCCTACCAATATCACGTCGGGTCTCTGGGAATCGAACCCACAGCCCTGGGTCTCCGGGAATCGAACCCGCAGTCCACAAACACAACCAATTAAGGAAATCCACAGAGAGAAATAATTATGCTCAACTATAACTTCACCGAAAAATAGTGCCAATAATTAACAAGGAATTCAAACAAGGCAGTTAGGCAACCAAACAGTTAAGTGCTACCTAATCATGCTCTTCTAACCACTACCGGGTAAAATATCAAATTAACAACCAAAGACGGGGATATCGCTCATCGAACATTTCTGAATAAAATACGTGTTCATCAACCAGCGCATGTACACGCCCGTCACCTCGCGTACAAGGCATTTCAACTATCACATAATATCCTAGGGGTGAAAATTCCCCCACACGAGGTTAGACAAGCCACTTACCTCAATTCCGGTACAAAACCGCTAAGCAATAACCCTCTTGCCACGAATGTCGGCCTCCACAAGTGTAGAATCTGATAAAATCAATAGAATCACGTCAAAATAGGCCAATTGGGCATTACCCAATCAAATTAACTCAAAATTCACCAAAACCCACAAGTTGCCAAAACCCGACTTTCGGTACGCTTATCGAAAAATCACGAAAGTCACATATTCGGAACCCTCATTTCAATACGAGTCTAAGCATATCAATTTTTTTCCAAAATCGGACTCCATTTGCCCATTCAAAACCTTGATTTTCTAAAGTCCAAGACTAGGGCTAAACCCTCCATAATTACCCCAAATTCCTCCATTTTCATGATATAATTGCATGATATTATCAATACTAATCATAATATGAGTTCATAGTTGATTACTTGATGTTTTCCCTTGATTTCCTCCTTAAAATCGCCCAAAATCGCCCTTAAGCCGAGACCCCCAAATGTTAAAATGTTTCTGAAATTTTCTAACTTCTGATACACTTACTTACAGCGATTTTCGCTTCTGCGGAACATTTTCCGCTTCTACGCTCCCGTATCCACGACCAAAGGGTCGCTTCAGCGGTTCCAGGCCTGGCCGGCCATTTCCGCTTCTGCGAACAAGAGGGCCGCTTAAGCGGCTCCACTTCTGCGAAGAAGCATCCGCTTCTGCGGACAACTCCGCCCCTGCGCATAACTGACCGCTTCTGCGGTCTCGCCCAAGCGGATAAACGTCCGCTTCTTGCGGACCATGCCCAGGTTCTCTCGTCCGCTTCTGCGATCCTAGACTCGCACCAGCGACCCCGCTTCAGCGGAAATTCTTCCGCTTCTGCGGAACCACCCGCTCCTGCGCACCTCGTCCGCTTCTGCGGACTCGCTCCTGCGTCCAAAAGTCCGCAGGAGCGGAACCAACAGAAGCAGTGCACCAGCTCTGCAATTTTTCCATGTTTCTCCCGATTAACCATCCGAAAACACCCCGAGGCCCCCGGGACCTCATCCAAACATACCAACACATCTTAATACCTCATTCGAACTTGCTCCAATCCTCAAAACACGTCTAACAACATCAAAATCCATAATTCGCATCGAATTCAAGCCTAAATTTCTTAAAACTTTCCGAATTGCACATTCGATCAAAAACCCATCCAAACGACGTCCGAATGACCTGAAAATTTGCGGACATATCCAAAATCACATAACGAAGCTACAGAAATTGTCGGAATTCCATTCCGACCCCCGGATCAAAATCTCACCTATCGATCGGATTCGCCAAAATTTCAACCTTCGGCATTTCAAGCCTAATTGAGCTACGGACCTCCAAAATACATTCCGAACACGCTCCTAACCCCGAAATCACCTAACGAAGCTAATGGAACCATCGGATTTCCGTTCCGAGATCGTCTTAACACCTGTTCCGGCTACGGACCGTTTTCTAGTTTCAAAGCTCTTATTTAGGGACTAAGTGTCCCAAAATGCTCAAATTTTCGGAACCGACTCTCCCGGCAACCCACAATAGCAGAAATGAACTTAGGGGAACAGTTAAATTAGGGATAGGGGCGTAATTTTCTAAAACGACCGGTCGGGTCGTTACATTGAGCATAACATTTCATCTTCTGATGGATGGGCAGTCCGAGTGTACTATCCAGATATTAGAAGACATGTTGCATGCATGTGTTATTGATTTTGGAGGTTCTTGGGTTGAATTCTTTCCACTTGCAGAGTTTGCTTCTAACAACAACTATCAATCCAGGATTCATATGGCGCCATATGAAGCCTTATATGGGAGACTGTGTACATCTCCGGTCGGTTGGTTCAGGATGCCTTAGAGAAGGTGAAAGTGATCCAGGAGAGACTTCGTACAGCTCAGTCGCGTTAGAAGAGCTATGCAGACCGGAAAGTTTGAGATGTATCTTATGCGGTGGGCGAGAAGGTCTTGTTGAAGGTTTCGCCTATGAAAGGCGTTATGAGGTTTGGAAAGAAAGGAAAGCTGAGTCGAAGGTTTATTGGACCTTTTGAGATACATAGGAGGATTGGGGAGGTGGCCTATATGCTTGCTTTGCCACCTAGGTTGTCGGGAGTTCATCCGGTGTTCCATGTTTCTATGCTCCGGAAGTATGTTGGGGACCCGTCTGATGTATTAGACTCCAGCACGATCCAATTGGATGAGGACTTGACCTACGATGTGGAGCCGGTGGCTATTTTGGGTTTTCAGGTTCGAAAGTTGAGATCTAAGGACATAGCTTTGGTGAAGGTACAGTGGAGAGGTCGGCTCGTGGTGCAAGCCACTTGGAAGACCGAGCAGGAGATGCGGAGCTGATATCCTCACTTGTTTGAGACTCCAGGTATATTTTTTGACCCGCTCGAGGACAAGCGTTTATTTAAGTTGGGGAAGATGTAACGACCCGACCCATCGTCACAGGAGTTACCGCCCTGTTTTCCTCGTTTTATGCTTCTATATGTGTCATTATATATGTTTGGAGTATTTGAAGTAATTCAGTTAGAGTTTGGTTAGAAATGAGACAATTAATCTCTTTATGAGAAGGTTAGTTTGGAAAAGTCAACCGAATGTTGACTTATGAGTTAGAAGGCTCAGAATGGATTTTCGATGATTCGACTAGTTTTGTGGGATGGTTAGTGACTTAGGAGCGCAATCGGATTTGAATTTGGAGGTTCGGTGTAGAATTAGGCTTGAATTGGCTAAGGTTGGATTTTGGCGAATTCCGGTTGGTAGGTGAGATTTTGATCCGAGGGTCGGAATGGAATTTTGAGAGTTGTAGTAGCTCTGTTAGGTGATTTTGGATATGCATGCAAAGTTTCAGGTCATTCAGAGGTGTTTAGGTCGGGTTTTAGATCCAATGCAAATTTTGGAAGTTTTAGTTTAACTTAGGCTTGAATCCGTGGTAATCCAATGATTTTTATGTTTATGATAGTGTTTTTATGTTACGAGCAAGTTTTAATGAAGTAATAGAACACATCTTTGCATTTGGTTGAGGTCCCGAGGGCCTCGGGGTGATTTCGGATGGCTAACGGGGAATTTTAAACATGATAAGTGCAGCAGAAAATTGTAGAGGAATTTTACTATATGCGATCGTGTAGGGGTGGATGCGATCGCGTAGAAGGCCTGGAGGGGGTACTCAGACTTGCTATATGCGATCGCATGAGGTGGTCGGTGATCGCATAGATATGGGGGATGGTTCAGTGCGGTCGCGTGGGTGTGTATGCGATCGCGTAGTTGGAAGGACGCAGTGCCATGCGATCGCAAGGTGTCTTCTGCGATTGCGTAAGAGGAATTTGAGGGCCTAGATTTTTGGCCTATGCGATTGCAGGGGTAGTGATGCGATCGCATAGGGCGCTATAGTAGTCGGACATAATGTTTTAAAACCTTTGGTTCGCGACCCACATCATTTTTTTACCATTTTTACTCCGCTAAGAGAGCTTTTTGACCGATTTGAAGAGGGTTTTCAACGGGTATTGATTGGAGGTAAGTCTCTTTACAAGAAAACACCATTTTATGGAAGAATCAACACTCAAATTCATGAAAGTGGGTGGAAATTGTGAAGAATTAGGGCTTGGTTTTTTAAAACGAATTTTTAGGATTTGAAAGGCCATACGAGCTCCATTTTCGGTAAACTTTATATGTACGAACTCGTGGCGAGATGAGAAATCATTTGGTTTGATTTTCAGAATTTTTCGCGAAGTGAGCCCGAGGCTCAGATTTTACCAACTTCATGAATTTTAGTATTTTTTATTGGGTTATGTTTCTTTAACCCATATTTATGTATTCGTTGTGATTTTGACTAGATTCAACGCGCGAGGAGGTCGATACGAAAGGAAAAGGCACTGCGGACCAGTCTACGGCCGGTTAGAGGTGAGTAGTTTGTATAGATGATGGCCTGAGGGTTTGAAACCCCAGTTTATCACATTGTGATGCTATGTTAGGGCGTGACTCGCACCCTATGGCAGGTGCGAGATTGTTTATGACTGGGGATTTGGACTTGGTCCATCCCGAACAAGAATGTTTCTATATTGGCGACTGATACGTACCCTGTATTGAATATATCTAGGCTTATTGCCATGTTTGGGGCCTTATGCCGATCTGTAGCATCCTCATAGGATGAATATCATTGTGATAACATGTTTTGTATAATCATTGATCCCAGTCATGTGTTTAATCATTGTTATGAAATGCTAAGTCACTTTTCCTGAAGTTTAATATATAAAGTATATTCTTCTTAATAAATTGGAAACTGGAAAATTAATTGAATCTGTTACGTGACTCATATGTATTCTATGGACTGAGTATGGATCGGGTTGCATACCGCAATAATGATATGATGATATTGCGCTTGGGCTGTAGGAGCCCCTCCGGAGTCTGTACACACCCCCAGTGAGCGCCATCGATATTAAATGGATAGGGCTATACGCCGCAACGAGTTCATGTGCATTGTATTGCATCATTGCCTTATACTTGACTGTTATATTTGAAGTTGTTTTGTTGTTGGTTCGTAGTAAGGTGTCAGACTGTTAGTTTTAGCTTTACTTTGTGGCATTTCGTGGATTTCGTATCTTCAAATATTTTTATATGCTTATTACTCACTGAGTCGGTAGTACTCACCCCTACTCCCTGCACCTTGTGTGCAGATTCAGGTGCACCAGGGG
This sequence comes from Nicotiana noctiflora, assembly GCA_032618575.1. Lineage (NCBI taxonomy): Eukaryota > Viridiplantae > Streptophyta > Magnoliopsida > Solanales > Solanaceae > Nicotiana > Nicotiana noctiflora. The sequence continues at coordinate 16,448 of JASVEL010010565.1, forward strand.
CTTAGCTGAGCAGTCTTTGTTTCCAAAGCTTATGAGAGTTGTTGAGGTAGCCGCTTGACGTTCGCAGGACCTAACTACTCTTCGTATTTCAGTTTTATTTACATATACATTCCTAGACTTGTGTATTTTCGTTCAGATATTGTTATCCAATTTGTTTTAGAGGCTCTAGACTCGTGACCCCAGATCTTTTGGGAGTGTATTTATCAGATTTCGCAATTTCTCAGTATTATTCTTCTATAAATATTAAATTATTATTCTAAAACTATTATATTCTCCTTAAATTGTCGGTTTTGAGATTTACGGTTGATTTGGGAGCGACTGTTGGTCAGGCTTGCCTAGCTTTAGATTTGAGCGCCATCATGACTGGGTTTGGGTCGTGACACCAACAAAAACATACATGATTAAGTCTTCAAAATATGTAAATTTCAGTTGAGCACTTCAATTAATGTCTTTTGTGGCTTTGTTGCTTAGTGTGAATTGTGTAACTGGTGTGGATTGAGTGGTTGTAGCAGATATTTGATATTTCATTACTTTGTTGGTCAAACCTGCAATCAGGTACAACTTATGAGCCTTTTGGGACTATTTTGTATGAATTTATGATCAAAGCGTAAGCAAGAAGGAGCATGAAACATGTCAAAATCCCTAGCTATCACCTATCCTTGTACCATTCCCAAAATTCTTATTTGGTTCATCAACAGCTTTTATCCCTTTTTTCTTTGGCCTTCCTGCCATTGCAGTTATAACAGGTAGCTCAATAGTTGGCAGTGTACTTTTTGGCCATAAATTCATACTAATTAAAGGTTGGATGAATATGCTATGTGCCTTAATGTAGGTGTCCTTTCTATACCAATGGTCAACATATGGCTCAACCTCATAGTTCTTATAATGCTTTGATGTAATTGTATGCACATGGAATTCCTCTGAGTTGCCATGATCTACAAGTAAACGAACACCTCCTACAGTCAGCAACATATTTATATGGCCCATCCTGGATTTCACACTCTGTTTCAAATTAAATTTGACTTCACATTTGGCTGCCCATTGAGCATTCTCTCAAAGTATTTCCATAGCCATCGGTGATATATCACCTGCCCATTTTCCAGAAACTCTCTCACGCTATTCATTCTCTCCATACACTTGATTCTAATTTCCTATAACATAGTAATGATAGATTTGTGCCTAATTGCCAATGTCCGACTGTTGAATGTCTCACTCATGTTGTTCTCCACTACATCACACTTACTATGTTCTTTGAAGTATGCCTACACCATGTCCCCTTATTGTATTTCAGCAAGTGTTATCTCCCCCCAACTGGTCCATTTCATCTAACTTTTTGCTAAAGTAAACTTCAAGTGTAGCTCTTGTACACTTCTAGATTTTTTCTTTCTTTTCTCACCAGGCCAAGTTTGCTTCCAATTAGCCCAGATATGTCTAGCACACCATCCCATCTCAGCATTTGGCAATAACTGAGTTATTGATAGATGAAAACCCTACAATCAACAACATTATATTGTTATAACTTAAAAATAAATGAAAATAATTACACTTTAAAGACAAAATGTTGGAAACCATACCTTCTGCCTGCCAGACATCACTGTCAAGCCATTCTCCTTCAGTTTATGTCAAGTTCAGATCATGCTTGAGACATCTAATAAATCAAGACCATGTATCCTTTGATTCCTTTTCAAGTACTGCCCAAGCCACATGATACATTTGATTATTTCCATCCTTGGAAATGCAAGAAAGTAGTTCACCTTTACATGTTCCCTTTAGGAATGCACCATCAAAGCCAATTATGTTTCTGCACCTTTCTAACCGTCTAGTTTTTAATGCTTCAAGACAGACATAAATGACCATAAATACCTCCTTGCTAGGTATTGAATTCTTAGATGTCCTTATCACTACAACAACACCAGGATTAGTAGACTTTAGCATTTTTGCATAATTATGAAGCCTAGCAATTTCTTTCTTATAATCACCCATATTCTCCTTCATAACTATCATTTTTGCTCTTCTACAGGAAATTTTACTCATATACAGACCATATGTTTTCCTAATTAAGGTTTTAATATGATGAATCTTAATTTGAGGCTCACTAATTATTCTATCTTTGAAGTTCTTTGCAATCCATGGTGGGTTACACATCTTGTTCCTTATCTTCTTGTAGAATTTATGGACAGGGTAGTATGTAATCATCCCAAAATTACTGGTGCTACCTTCTATGCTACCAAGGATATGCCATGGACAACGTTTCTTTGTGTAGTTTGCCCTAAACCTTTCCCTCTTATTAAGTTTCAACTTAAGGTTCACACCTTTTTAATAGAATATGTCTGAAATGCCTCCCTAAACTGTACAACATTCTCAAATATCATATACAGTTCAAATAATATTTTTTTGCAACTTGTATCAAAGTAGACATTCTTACTTGGATTCCTAGCCGGTGCGTCCCTTACTTCATCAGGGCCAAAAAGTTCTCTTTCATCATCACTACACTCACTACATGGATCTGAGTTATCAAAATATTGGTCATCCCCTCCTAGTTTCCCTTCATATTTTTCCCTTTTGTTCTTATGCATATCTTCGAAACCAGAACTATACCAACTGGACAAGATAGTATCATATCTATATTTACTTGGTAATCCTTCTTTTTCTTGATTTTAGACTATTTGATTTCAGCTAAGTCATCTTCCAAATCCCTACACTCTTCAATATTCTCATCTATATCAAATAGTGAGTCAGACCATTCAGAATCATTAAGGTCAAATCAGATTCCGATATTTGAATGTGACAGGATGAGAAGTTATTACCTTCGCATTCACTGATTCTTCTATCTCTTCATTTATATCTACCTCATTGCCCTTATCTTTGTCATTTTCGTACTATTTATACATAGTTGGGAGGTGACACATCAGCCCCCGCATTTATTGACAATACAAACATCAACAAAGTCACCACCTTTCAATGTATTAAGAAACTTTAACACATCAACATATGTTTTTAAAATGCAATATTCACCCCTTTTGTTAACTTTGCATCCAAACAAATCAACTTCTAAAAATCCTAAGCCCATAGCAAACTTGTGAAACAACATAATATGCAGCTCATCAACATCAACTAAAGCTAATTGAGGACATATTAGTCCAAATCCATACCTTAGGTCAGGGTCCGATATAAAACTACCAATGTGGTTAATTTGTAGGTTAACTAGGCTTGAAGTCTTTTACTTTTCATACCTGCAAAGTAACAAAAAATGGTGTTATCAATGACATTTTACAAAAGTTGCACATTTACACAACTCCATAAACAAACCAACAAAAGAGACAGATTTTTTAAGTACAAAAGCTTTCAAGATTCCTTTTTTAATCCCCACAATACCTTATAATATTCAGAAATACTCTGGTGGATCACTAACAAGAAGGAGACCCAACAAACTTCACAAAAAAAAATGCATAAACCTAAGATAAAATTCCACTTTGACAAAAATAACCCAAAAAACTAAACAGAATAACCAAATATGACATTACATGCATGACACTACATTAAAAAGGGGTTTCACTCCAACAAGTAACGAAACACAATAGAAGCCCCATAGATTAAGGAAGAATATTATACATCAATGACTACATAACCGAGCCTACCCTTAAAAACCCTAAATAGAGAAAAAAAACCATATATTGAGGGAAATGAAGAACAATAAAGACAAAATATGAATAACATATGAAGAAACTTATCCTGCAAACTCCGATAACAATTGTACAGCTGAAAATTCTAGTAACAACGACGGAGACAAGAGGAGAGACTCATTGTTGTTCGATACTTTCTAAGCCCTAAGTACACAGGTAATTGTAAAATGAGGGAAAAATGTGGGTTTGAGGGATAAATAACTCTTCCCCCCTTTTTTAGAGCCCGTTTGGATTGGTTTAAAAAATGCTTTTAAATTAAGTGCTTAAAAGCACTTTATAAGTGTTGGAAATTATCTTATAAATAAGTAGTTACATATTTGGATAAAAGTGCTGAAACTTAAAAAAAGGTTGAAGTATTTGCTAAACAAGTGCTAGCAAGTACTTTTTTCTATTAAAAGACAGAAATAACCTTAATTATGAGTTAATTCCAAGGGCTTCACTTCTAGCTGTAGTTTGTAGCTAAAACACAAGTTTCTCAATGTACCTTTTTCCCTGTTTGCGTACCTTCCCTTTCCATTTGTACATGTATATATATTTTGGGTTACAGATCTGTTGACATTCCTGGATTTGCTATGTTCTGTTTTTTTTCTTTTTGCATCTCTTTTAAAATTTACAGATCTTGCCCTTTCTTTTCCAAAGCTTTCTCTTTGTTTTTTGAGTTAACTTTGAGATTTAGAGTGAATTTTGGCATGAACAGTACTTACCAAAAATGTAAAAAAATGAAGATGAAACGGAGAGGAAGAGGAAAGAAGATGGACTGTTGTCTTCTAAAGTGCAAAAAAGTAGAGAAATATGAAGTTTTAGATTTTTATTTGACCGAGGGTAATTTTGGGTATTACATAAATTTATAATGGACATGAAAGTCATATCATTGGTCAAACCAATATGGATTTTAAGTCAATATAAAAAAAAGTTGGGTTTACCCAATTTCTTGGTTTTGGCCTTTTTAAAGTAGGTTTTAAATTTTTTTAAGCTATTTTTTTGGTTGCCAAACACCTCCATCAGTTAAAAGGGGCTTAAGAGCCCATCCAAACATGATCTTAATCCTATGTGGCCACAATAAGTGACGTGGCGCCTACATGGTTTCATTTTATTGGCGTGGCATCTTACATGTAGGAGATTGTACTTCACGCAATGGCGGTTGTCACACCTTCCCTTTTATATATTATGATACCCCGTGAGGGCGTAGAGGAGTTTTTTTCCAATTTAAAGATAGTCGGAACGGGATTGGTTATTTAAGTTTTCAGAGTTGCCACTTGAGAATATAATGGTGTCCCAAGTCACCTGTTTAATCTCGAACCGAGGAAAGTTTGACTCTGTTACAGTCTGCGAACTAGAAATTCGGATAAGGAATTCTATTAACCCGGGAGAATGTGTTAGGCACTCCCAGATTCCGTGGTTCTAGCATGGTCGCTCAACTGTTGTTTTTGATTTTATCTGATTTCAATTATATATTTCAATCATGTGCATTAGTATTCCGCTTTTTGAATTTTAAGAATTGCAACATCGTGAAAATGCATCCCTTGACCACACCGTATTAGTACGCCTGTGGCTTGGGATATATTTCGACTTCGTTGGGAGTAGGATTTTGGTCATATAAATGTACACCCGTTCATAAGAATGTATATTAAAATTATGCCTAATGGGGTCTATTTTTCGTTACTTTTGGAAAGATCGTGGAATTAGCTAAACGATCCTTCCGAGTCTAAAGATTTTATAATTTATTGAGGGCCCCGTGCGTTTTTTGCCTTATGATGAGGCTCATCTCATTTCAATTTTTAAAGTCAAACCTATTGTGTGCTATGTTTTCTCATACTGTTTTTCCCTATTTAACGTAACTATTAATGTTGTTCAACAATATATTCCATTTACACCCAAGCCATTACATGTTTTGGGCCCGAAAATCATATCCAACACAAGGGAAATGCACGGAAGTGCGTTGGGGTAATTAGAGTCCAATTCATAATTGCAGGCTCATTTTTATAGGCCTAGAAGCCATCTATTGAATCTGGCTTCTTTGCCTTATCATGCCCAAATTGTTAACCAAATCCAGAACATGTTTAAACATCCTATTCAAATTAATTATATGAGTATTACAGCCTCAGTATCAAAACTTAACTAAAATTAACACTGATTTCATTTGTATACTACTGTCTAGTTACTAGATTTAATCAAGCTGAGTTTATTAATCAAAACATGTACTTATTCAACGCAGAAATTACCTTGTTATTTGTAAATCTAGAATTGCTAAACTAGATATACAGTTGACATATTTTAATTAAATCCCGAACTCATTCGTATTTGATTCCTGTTTCATATATGGTTTTAAACTTAAAAGCGAGTTATAAAGCTAATCTAATCAACTCAGTATCATAAGCGAAATCTACTGCATGCTTTTCTTATTAAAATTACTGATTCAGAAGTTTAAATAACAAAAGTCCATCAATATTTTGTATTTATCTCTCAATTTAAGAACATGTGAAAATCTACAAGTAATCAACTAGATTTTAACATGTTTTGAATCTACGACCCAGGTGATCATTTTTAAACAAATCTACTTTGCATTATTCTACATGAATATCTAAACTACTACTAAAAAAACATAAATCGGAGTCTAAAGTTCATGCAATCCCAAATTATACATTTGATCCTAACAAATTACATAAATCTAAGGCATTTTATAGCTAAAATATGAACAGAATAAAAAATAACAGGAAACTATTGATGATTTTATATTTTCACAACTTTAATTACATCCTCGAAGATCAGGAGTGTACCTGGTCAAATTGAGATGAAAATGATGAGTTCTAGGGAAGTAGAAGGACATGAAGATCAGTAATAGGCGGCAATCCAAGTAACAACAGCAATGAATGCAATATAACACAGCAACAAGCTCTATTTCAGAGTAGATGACCCAATGAATTAAACTAAATGATGAAGAACAACGATCAGAATAACTGAAACCCATAATATTACTCGAACAACAACAATATTTTCAGTGTATTATCATATTTCAAATCTTATGAACCTCTTTTAATAGGGCCCAAAGAGGCCTATTTATAGAGTAAAAATGGGAGGGAATTTTGAATAAGATATTCAGATTTCCCACCCCTACTCTTTTTAATTATTTTCAGTTTGGTATATGTGAATTAACCGTGAATACACTTGGGCCCTGCTAGAAGGTTCTAGTGTATTCTACATCATTCCATTTAGGCGTAAATGTCTTTATTACCCTCACTTGCTAGTGTTTTCTACCTATTTACCCTTTAGTTATACCTAGAATGCCCTTTAATACTTAACTAATTACATAAGAACCTAGCAGCTTTGCCTTTTATACCCCTAACCCTTTTGTTTAATTACAGAACACCATTTATCCCTTCCCATTTTAACCCTTGTGCTTTATTTTATTTACCCAAATAATCTTTAATCAATCAGTCCCTTAAAGTCAAATTGGATTTACAAAAATAGCCACAACTAAATTGTCTTTCAATCATACTCAATTTAAGACTAAGTAACAAAGTCTTAGTTGCAGAAATGACCAACATTTAGATAATCTTACAGACATAGCCCTAATACGACTAATCACCCAATTAACCCTTCAATTAATCAGAAATTCAGAAGAGTCAAGAGTCAAAATTACATTGTGATGATAACCAACATTAGACATTCATACAAACATGGCCATATTATGATTAAACATCAACTAACAGGACTTAGAGGAACAAATTAGTAATAGGTTGAATCCCATTAACAGAACACTCAATCAAGAATCTAGATCTATCGAGTAAAAACGCTAAGTGGCTACAAAGCATGTAATTCAACTAGTGACTTAATCAGAAGAAAAACTTATAGCATGTGAACCCATAGTCGATTTCATGAACAAATAAAGAGAACTTTGAGCATGCAACAAACTCGGGATAGCAGGAAATCGACAAATAATAAAGACGAACAGAAACAAATATACACAGTAGAGAAAAAATTAGGGTTTTTTGGGATACTTAGCTTTTACTTGTGTTTTTTTCCTTTTCCTTTTCTTTCTTTCTTTCTTCATTTTCTTTCTTGTTCTTGATTTTCCGGTCATCAGGAGTCCATAAGCCTTTTCTTGGCCGTTGGACTTTCAAACAGACTCTTTGAGTCTTATATTTTGTAAAAAGATCTTGGTTAAGAGACTGGGGTTTGATGGGGTAACTTTTGGGTGAAGTGTATCTGCCGGAGTAGGGTTCCGGCAGGATACTTTTCAAGATTCGAAGGGTTTGGGTTAGATTCGAAGGAAAGCGAGTAGATGGGGTGAAAGAGGGGTGTTAATAGTGGAGGGTGGTTCAAAAGGTGGTGGTCACCGGCTAGGGTTCTGGTGACCTGTTTTTCCAGATTTGAGACGATAGAGGGATTTTTGGTCGGAACTAAGGTGATGGGGTGAAAGAGGAGGAGGAATAGGTTCAGGGGTGTGGAGGCTGGTCGGAGAAGATGACCAGAATTGAACCACTGATAGGGTTTTGGTGGCCCAAGTGGAGAGAAGGCGGGGATTGATGGTGGCTAGGGTTTCTGATGGGGAAGAAGGTAAAAGGGGAAATGAATACAATACACATTAGGTGTATTGATATATTAAAAATGTGAGGATAATTTCCAATCATATGATCAAGCCAGATTGAAGGGCCGGGATTCATTTGCTATCAAATGACGGCGTATGATTAAATGAGGCCCTCAATTTCATCGGTTAGATTAGCCAATTGAACGGTCCTGATCATTTATGACTAACGGCATAATTTTAATTATTATGCAATCGCTATTCCTGGGCCGTTTGATCATATTTTTAACGGTCCAAATTTAGACCCTTAGGCGACGTCGTTTGGTTTATTAGACAATCATTGTTTTGGTCTGTTTGATTCAGCTTTTCAACGGTCCAGATTTTCTTGCTTGAAACGATGTCGTTTTAGTTCATGTAGGTTGCCCGGTTATTTTGATTTGGGCCTCGTCTATTGTGTTAATTCATTGGGCCACTGATTTTGTTGTCTGTCCCAAATCTTTTTTATATTGTATTTTAGTTTGTATTACATTTTTATTTCCTTGTATTTTTGTATTATGATTTTATTTATTATTTTTTTCTGTATTTTGTGTTACTCATGTATTTATTATTCCTCGTATTTTCTCTGTATTTTTCTTTTGATTTTTCTAATTTTCTAGAATTAAAGCATAATCTTCTTATTTTTGGTATTTTCTTTTAATTTTCTAACTTTCTTAGAATTAAGGACAATTTCTTTTGGTATTTTCATATTTAATATGAAAAATGTATTTTATTTTAATTCCTTTCAAAAAAAATGAATACTGGTATTTCTACATAGTTATCAACAAATTACACACAAAAAATCATTTTCATTATGTTTTGGAATAATTGGCTTTGGGGCAAAAATCACGTGCTCACAGCTTCCCCTCTTTGCTCGGGAACACACAGAGTTTCAGTGCAAAGATAAGTGAGCAGTAATGAGGGATTTTTACCCATTCACATATTCCATGTGAAGCATTTTTGAAAGTTTTGACCGCATCCTGCTTCAAGGATTGCCTACATATTCTGGGCTAAACAGGAATCAGGTCAGTGTAGTTCTGGAGTGTCTGATAGTTGGAACTACCAGAGAGCTGTGATTCTCTTGCTGTTACTCGTTATGCTGCCTGTTGATCTTCTTATTACACCGTGGTAAACATAAAAGAAGCTAGACTAAACTATACTCTATGATTTACAAAATCCTAGCTATATCTTCCAACTGGTTCTTGTGTTTCATTTGTATCTTGCATAACTTTCGATTGTGTCCATTCTTCAAGAGGACTCTTGCTTGCAACTTTCTTTAAATGTATTCCCTTATTCTCTAGGTGGGTGCCTGATTACAAACTTGAAAAATATTCTCTTGTTCTTCAGGTGGGCGTCTGCTTGCAAAACTTGAAAAGTATTCCCTTGTTCTTCACGTGGGCGCCTGCTTACTATTAAAACAAAGAAAAATTTTTTGCCCCAGTATGGGGCTTAGATATATCATGCTATTAAACGCAAAAACTTGAAAAATATTCCCTTGTTATCCAGGTGGGCTCCTGATTAAAAAAACTTGAAAAATATTTCCTTGTTATCCAGGTGGGCGCCTGATTACAAAAAACTTGAAAAATATTTCCTTGTTATCCAGGTGGGCGCTTGATTAAAAAAACTTGAAAAATATTCCCTTGTTATCCAGGTGGGTGCCTGATTGCAAAAACTTGAAAAATATTTTCTTGTTATCCAGATGGGCGCCTGATTACAAAAAAAATTGAAAAATATTCCCTTGTTATCCAGGTGGGCGCCTGATTGCAAAAACTTGAAAAATATTCCCTTGTTATCCAGGTGGGCGCCTGATTGCAAAAAACTTGAAAAATATTTCCTTGTTATCCAGGTGGGCGCCTGATTACAAAAAAACTTGAAAAATATTTTCTTGTTATCTAGGTGGGCGCCTAGTTAAAAAAAACTTGAAAAATATTCGCTTGTTATCCAGGTGGGCACCTGATTAAAAAAAAACTTGAAAAATATTCCCTTGTTATCCAGGTGGGCGCCTTATTGCAAAAATTTAAAAATATTCCCTTGTTATCCAGGTGGGCGCCTGATTGCAAAAATTTGAAAATATTCCCTTGTTATCCAAGTGGGCGCCTGATTGCAAAAAACTTGAAAAATAGGTGGGCGCCTGATTGCAAAAACTTGAAAAATATTCCCTTGTTATCCAGGTGGGCGCCTGATTGCAAAAAAACTAAAACGAAGGAAAATTTTCTGCCCCAGTTTGATAATTGGGTGTAATAAAAGGTAATACTTCCTTTATTATCCAGGTGGGTGCCTGATTGCCGAGCTTTTGCGCTCTATGGTTTATCCACATTGGTCACATTCACTTTAAAGTGATTAGTAAGAATTTTAATCTTATTCTAATCAATGAACAGTTTGTTAGTATAAAAATGGTGGTTAGCCGCTCGCATTCTTGTTAGCCTTGCTTCTACATTTGAATTTGTTTCATCTGGCTATTTTCCAACAATTCTCTGAACCCAACTTTCCTTGTGACTCTCTTGTTGTTTCTCCTTTTACTTTACTTCCGACTATATGTTTGCCCCATGTCCTTTGATGGACCCCAATCTCGTTGTACCATACAACTGAGAAGCTGGTAATTAGCTTCAACTAACAATGTCTTATAGACAAATTTCAAGAAAAAGAAAATAAAATGCAATGACCCTGAAGTTTTTGAGGGTAGGAATACTTTCAAAGTAAAAAGGACGAGACTTATCTGAGTGGGAAGGCTGATTCCTTTGATCATGCCATGCATTCGGGCTAACCGACCCAGTCTGTCCAACCAAATCACTTGTCAACTTTATTTCTCTAAACCCAAACTTTGATTGCTTTGCCACTTTCTTCCCACAGAATCCTTCCTCACTTTCGCCTTACGGTGCCCGTGAAGGTTATCACCAATAAGACTCTCTCATTTCATTTCTCTCAACTCATGTCGCCTTATGGTGCCCATGAGGGTTTTCACCAATAAGACTCTCTCATTTTAGTCCTTCTCACTTCGCCTTACGGTGCCTATGAGGGTTTTCACCAATAAGACTCTCTCATTTCATTATTTTATTATTTTTTTCATCTTCTGATACCCGAGTGTTGTTCATATCATGCCTTTCTTCACCTACTCGTACTGCCATTTTCTTGAAATTAATCAGAATGTCTTTCTTTGGACTGTAATGTGGCTTTTGGACTAGTTTTAGAAATAAAGATATAAAGGCTCAAATTTTTCAACTTGGGTTTCAAAATTACGACTTTCGGAATCGCATTCTCCAAAATGATCATAACTTCTTCCCCAGTTTTAATTATGGGGGAACCTTAGCCTTTCTTTTTGTTATGACTGAACCTCAGTGAGGCTGCCTACGTACCCTTTCGGGATCAAGTCAAAACGTAGTTCGAATCGTAAAATCACTTTATTGTTGCGATGTTTCCTTCCTCCAATTCTTCTTTTTTTTTCTCTCTTTTTCCCTCTTTTTTTTCTTTTGCCATTTTTTTCTCTTTTCTCTTTTTTCTTTTGCCATTTTTCTCTCGCTTTTTTTTCTTTTCTCTTTTCCATCTTTTACTTTTCTTCTCTTTTTCTTTGTCATTCCATCACTCTATTTTTGACTTCTTTGTTGATTCCGAAAGAGAGGTATGAAAGAATAAAGTAATAAGGCTCAAAGGGATAACAATGGATAAAGTGTTTAGATAGCGAAATAGAATGCCTTCATCATTTCAATTTCAAAAATATGACAAATACAATTAGATTCATGAAAGAAATCATACATAATATCTTTTGACCGCGTCAGAATTGATGGACATCTCTACACATTTTCCTTCTATGTCTGTCAAATATAGTGCTCCATTGAAAAACACCCGAGATACAACAAATGGCCCTTGCCAATTAGGAGTGAACTTCCCTTTTGCCTCCGCCCAATGAGGTAAGATACGCCTTAACACCAATTGTCCGACTTCGAATTTTCGTGGACGTACTTTCTTATTATATGCTCTGGCCATTCTTTGTTGATACAACTGTCCATGACATACTGCCGCCAATCTTTTCTCGTCAATTAAACTCAATTGTTCTAACCGGGCTTTTACCCACTCATCATCATCAATCTCTGCCTCTGCAATGATTCGAAGGGAGGGTATTTCAACTTCTACAGGTATCATTGCCTCCATGCCATATACTAATGAATAAGGGGTTGCACCTATCGAAGTGCGAACGGTAGTGCGATATCCCAACAAAGCAAAGGGTAATTTCTCATGCCATTGCCTCGATCCTTCCACCATTTTCTGAATGATTATCTTGATATTCTTATTTGTTGCTTCAACTGCTCCATTCTCCTTGGGCCGATAGGGTGTGGAATTGCGATGCATAATTTTAAACCTTTGACATGTCTCTGCCATTAGATGACTCTTTAAGGTTGGCTCTATTATCTGTAATAATCACCTTTGGAATTCCGAAACGACAAATAATGTTTGCATGTACAAAATCAACCACTGCCTTCTTGGTTACCACTTTGAATGTCTTTGCCTCTACCCATTTAGTAAAATAATCAATGGAAACCAGAATAAACATGTGTCTGTTAGATGCTGCTGGCTCTATTGGACCAATGACATCTATACCCCAAGCAACGAAAGGCCATGGTGCTGACATCGTATGCAATTCATATGGTGGAGAATGAATCAAATCCCCATGTATCTGGCACTGATGACATTTTCGCACATATCTGATACAATCTCGTTCCATAGTGAGCCAGTAATATCCAGCCCTGAGTATTTTCTTCGCTAACACATACCCACTCATGTGGGGTCCACAGGCTCCTTCGTGTACTTCAGTCATAATTGTAGTAGCCTATTTTCATCTACACATCTTAACAAACCCAAATTCGGGGTCTTTTGTACAGAACCCCTCCACTAAAGAAAAATCCAATCTCCAATCATCTTATGGCTCTTTTCTGATCCGCTGTAGCTTGTGCCAGATATACCCCCATTCTGAGATACTCTTTGATGTCGTGGAACCATGGTTCCCCATCAAGTTCCCCTTCTACTGTATGACAATAAGCATTCTGATTATGAACCTGGATTTGTAATGGATCCACACAAGCCTTATCCGGATGGTGTAACATAGATGCTAGAGTGGCTAGAGCATCAGCAACTTCATTGTGCATTCTTGGGATATGTTTAAATTCTATGGATTGAAACCGTTAACATAATTCATGTAGACACTGTCGGTACAGTATGACTTTCACATCCCGTGTCTCTCATTCTCCTTGAATTGGATGTATCAAAAGATCCGAGTCACCCATGACCAAAATCTCTTGAACATCCATGTCTATCGGCATTCTTAATCCCACTATACACGCTTCATATTTGGCCATATTGTTAGTACAGAACAAGCGGAGTTGAACGGTAACAGGGTAATGTTGACTCGTTTCTGAATAAGCACAGCTCCAATTCCAACGCCTTTGTTATTAATAGCCCCATCAAAATATAACTTCCAACCTAACTTTTCGTCTTGTTCCAATTCCTCAATATTCATTGCTTCCTCATCAGGGAAATATGTTTTCAGTGGCTCATACTTGTTGTCAACCGTATTTTCTTCTAAGCGATCAGCAACTGCTTGTGCTTTCATCACAGTGTGGGTTACATAAACAATATCGAATTTTGTGAGCAGAATTTGCCATTTAGCGAGCCTCCCTGTGGGCATAGGCTTCTGAAAGATGTACTTCAACGGGTCCAAACGGGATATGAGATAAGTGGTATAGGCCGACAAGTAGTGTTTCAATTTCTGTGCAACCCAGGTCAAACCACAACATGTTCTTTCCAACTGAGTATATTTCACCTTATAAGATGTGAATTTCTTACTAAGATAGTAAATTTCTTGCTCCTTCTTTCCTGTTTCATCATGTTGCCCTAATACACAGCCGAAGGAATTATCCAATACTGTCAAATAAAGGATCAAAGGCCTCCCGGGTTTTGGGGGAACCAATACAGGCAGATTGGCCCGATATTCCTTGATTTTATCAAATGCGGCTTGACATTCATCAGTCCATTTTACTGCATCTTTCTTTAGTAATTTGAAAATAGGCTCACAAGTTGATGTAACTTGGGTAATAAATCTGCTAATGTAATTCAATCTGCCCAGCAAACTCATCACATCTTTCTTGCTCTTTGGCGGAGGAAACTCCTGAATAGCTTTGATCTTGGATGGATCTAATTCAATACCACGCCGACTTACCATAAACCCCAATAATTTCCATGATGGTACCCCAAAAGCACATTTTGCAGGATTGAGGTTGAGATTGTATCTCCGAAGCCTCTGAAAAAACTTCCTCGGTCTTTAACATGATCGTATTGCTTCCTGGACTTGATAATGACATCATCCACATAAACTTCAATTTCTCGATGTATCATGTCATGAAACATGGTAGTCATTACCCTCATATACGTGGCTCCAGCATTTTTCAATCTGAATGGCATTACTCTATAACAATATGTTCCCCAAGGCGTAATAAATGTTGTCTTTTCTGCATATTCTTCGTCCATCAGGATTTGATGATAACCCACATAACAATCCACAAAAGACCCAATATCATGTTTGGCACAATTGTCAATTAGTATGTGGATATTTGGCAATGGAAAATTATCCTTCGGACTTGCTTTGTTGAGGTATCGATAATCAACACACACTCTGGTTTTTCCGTCTTTCTTCGGAACAGGTACAATATTAGCTAACCAGGTGGGATATTTGGTGACCCGTATGACCTTTGCCTCAAATTGTTTGTTGACTTCCTCTTTTATTTTCACGCTGATATCTGTCTTGAACTTTCTCTATTTATGCTTGATGGGCGGGCATTCCGAATAAGTGGGCAACTTATGTACCACCAAATCAGTACTTAGCCCCCGGCATGTCGTCATATGACCATGCAAATATGTCTTTGTATTCATGCAGCAACTTTATCAAGTCCTCTCTAAGTGAGGATTCCAAATGAACGCTTATCTTTGTTTCCCGGATGTTTTCCTCATCCCCCAAATTAATGGACTCCGTCTCATTCAAGTTTGGTTTGGGTTTCTCATCATAGTGGTTCAAATCTTTACTAATTTCTTCCAAAACTTCCTCGTCATCATACTCCACTTCATTATCATATTCAATTTCTTGTATTACTATTTGATTATCAAGACTGGGCCGAGAATTCCTTATGCATGACACATCATTGAAATCAACATAAAACTGATTGTACAAGAAAAGAAAAGAAAATAAGATAAGACTATTAGGAATGGAGGAAGAAAGAAATTGCATTTCATTAATATGTCAAAAGATAACAAGGTTTGACATGTCCGACTGGACGGATCATAGAATTTTTATTACTGCCTTGAAAAATAAAATAGATTTTAAAATGAAACATCAAAGCTAACTACCACAACTCCCTTCTAGTTGGAAGAGGTGTAGCTTCCCAGTTATTCAGCTTGATCTGGGATCCAACAAACTGGACATCCATTTTACTTGTGCCTTTAGATGCCTCTACCATGTTCACATCTTCAAACAACTTCTCAAATCTTTCCAGCAGCTCTCTGTCTTGTCTTATCTCTACTAGGCTGGGCATGACCATTGCCGGACACCTTTTTGTACCAGGCTTGATGAATGAAAGGGAGAGTTTAGGGATAGGCTTAGGAAGGGTCCAACCTTTCTTTTTCAATTTTCGAGCTCTTTTTATGTCGGCAATGGTCAGCTTAAAACCCAACCCAAAAGTGCCAATGATTCCCGAAAGAGATACTGGCTGTGTTATTCCTTGTAGTGTAGCTCCTAAACCTTTCGCAGGGAGAAACCCATTTTTCAACATCTCCGTAGAAACCATAACAGAAGCGGAAGCTATCTTGGGAACCGGAATGTTTTCACCTTTAGATATTTTATCCACAGATATAGTGTCTACCACTTGGTATACCCAGGGACCTTTATCGCCCTCAATTTGTTCAAACGACGTGATGATATTGCAGGAATTATCTTCACTGTGAACCACTATTTCTTGATGATCCCATTCGAATTTCACCATTTGATGGAGTGAGGAAGGTATAGCCTTTGCCGCATGAATCTGTGGCCATCCTAGTAGGAGATTGTAGGATACGGCAACGTCCAAGACTTGAAATTCCATAGTAAACTCTACTGGTCCGATAGTAAGTTCCAATATGATGTCTCCGACAGTGTTTTTCCCGCCTCCGTCAAACCCTCTTACGCATATACTATTCTTATGGATTCTTTCATGATAGATCTTAAGTTTACCCAGAGTAGATAAAGGGCGTATGTTGGCACTTGACCCATTATCAACCAACACGCGGGTCACCACCGATTCTTCATATTTTACCGTAAGATATAATGCATTGTTGTGCTCTATTCCCTCCATCGGTAGTTCATCATCTAAAAATGTTATTCTGTTTACCTCGAAGATTTTATTTGTGATCTTTTCCAAGTGACTCATTGTAATCTTCTCTGGTACATAGGCCGTGTTCAGGATTTTCATTAACGCATTATGGTGTTCATCATAATGAATTAACAAAGACAACAAGGATATCTGCGTTGGCGTTTTCCTTAGATGCTCAACCATAGAATAATCCTGAGCTTTCATTTTCTTCAAAAATTCCTCGGCCTCTTCTTCAGTGATAACTTTCTTTACATTGGCCGGATTATCTCTGGTAATTTTTGCTTTTCTTAGTTCATCGGGAGCAAAACATCTCCCCAACCTAGTCAAACCATGGGTTTCACAAATCTCATCCTTGATTTTGTTTCCTATATACATGACGGTCACCTTGCTGTAATTCCATGGCATAGTTTTAGTGTTTACTATGGGCATTTGAGTTACTTTCCTAATAATAATTGGCTCTAGTTGCGCTCCTTTTATAGTCAATACATGCTTTACACTCGCTCCGGGCGCTGTCACCTTCACTAGCTCGGGTTCTGCTACCACTGCTGGCTCGTTCACAAATGGCTTGATTAGTATTTTCTCGCTTATGGCTTTCTCCTCTGTCTTGCTTCCGCTTGCCTTGATCCCCATTACAGCTTGAGAGGGCTTCCCGCAATCTCCCTCTTGTATCACTTCTATCATGTGGGTCTCGTGGTGCACATGTAGAGGATTTTGGTGTTATATTGGGAGCCTCGGGAGCCTGGACTTCAATTTTTCTAGAATCAATAAGCTCATGTATTGCAGTCTTTAGATGCCAGCACTTTTCAGTGTCGTACCCTGGGGCTCCTGAACAGTATTCACAATTAACAGATTGGTCTAGGTTCCTCGGTGGTGGATTGGGGATTTTAGGTTCTATGGGGTTTAACATCCCGAGTTGTCTCAGTCTATGGAAAAGACTGGTGTATGACTCCCCCAAGGGAGTAAATGTTTTCTTCCTTGGTATCCTATCATTCTTAACTCCAGGGTTAGGGCGGAAACTTGTTCCACCGAGATTTTTATATGTTTTGGGCGGTGGGTATGTGTTCTGAGTGTGGTAAATATTTTGAGGTGCTGGAGTTCGCCATGGAGTAGAGGGTGGTGGGTAGGTTTGAGCGTGATGTATGGAAAATTGTGGAACATGAGGAGAGTAGTAGTGTTGTGGTGAGCCATATGGTGTTGGTGGGTAGGGTTGATATGGGCGAGGCTGATGGTAGTATGGATTGGGACTCCTGGACCAAGACCTCCCTTCCATGACTGCCACTTCTGCCTTCTTCTTTTTCCCGAGAGCTCCACCTGTGCCTATTTGGATTGCCTGGTTCGTAGCTTTTATGGCTGAATAGCTCATAATTTTGTTTGATCTTAACCCTTCCTCAACCAAGCTTCCCATTTTAACTACCTCGTTGAATGTTTTCCCAACGGCATATACTAAATGCCCATAGTACGTTGGTTCCAAAGCTTGCAGAAAATAGTCTACCATCTCTCCCTCCTTCATAGGTGGGTCTACCCGAGCAGCATGCTCCCTCCACCTAAATTCATATTCTCGAAAACTTTCTCCCGACTTTTTCTCCATCTTTGTCAGTGTCAGCCTATCTGGAACAATTTCCAAATTGTACTAGAAATGATTTGCAAATGCCTGAGACAAGTCATCCCAAATAAACCATATGGTATGATCTTGCCTGGTATACCATTCGAGAGTTGAACCACTAAGACTTTGGCTAAAGTAAGCCATGAGCAACTCATCTTTCCCGCTGGCTCCGCGCATCTTGTTGTAGAAGCCACTTAAATGTGCTACCGGATCGCCGTGACCATCATATAGATCAAATTTTGGCAGCTTAAATCCTGCTGGCAGCTACACTCCAGGGAATAGACATAAATCCTTGTAAGCTACGCTCACTTGACCACCCAAGTCGTTCATGTTCCTGAATAAGTGCTAGAGGCTTTTCATTTTTCTAGCCATCTCTTCCTGCTTAGGATTTTTAGGTGGTTTCTCCTCTTCAACAATGTCAATGAGAGGGGTATAGGAATCGTGTTGTCGGAAAGTAGGTTCCGGGGGATAATAATGATTGTCTTGGACGTGGAATAATGGTTCGCTAGATGATTTGTGCAAGGTGGCTGGTGGTGGGGCCACATATACAAGAGCAACATGTGGTGGTGGTGGCGGAATTTGTTTAGGGAGTGGGGGAGGTGCTGCTTGTGATGTGGTTGCATAGTAAGGTGGGTATGTGGGATAAATGGAGGATGCGTTTACGATGGGTGGGTCCTGTGCTTGGACTAGTGGAGGGATATAGGTAAGATTGGTCGGGTATGTGGGTAAGGGTTGTCCCTTCGCCCAAGCCTGGTACATCTCGGCCATTTGTTGTTTGAGCTTATACATCTCCTCTTTCATACTGTTCACGTCCACTACCTCATCTTGCTAAACTGGATCCATAACTGTTGCTTCAATTTCCTGAGTAATTGCCTTTGTCATATTCTTGGAACGAGTGTTGTAATGGTGGGTTTCCAGAACCAGTTACTAACCACCTATCTGTTACTTAACAACGACAAAACTTGTTAGTGGTTAGGCCATAACGGGTCAAAATTACAGATTAGGCATATAAACACAATTTTGCCTAGTAATATGCGTCATCCCGGCCTTGTTGTCTTTCTTGATTTGCCAATTCTTTTGTTTTTAGCTTTTCTTTTTCTTTATATTTTTATTACCACCGACGCTCTCTTTTTCATTTTTCATTCCCTCTTTTCTTTTCTCCTTTTTTTTCATTTTTCATTAATCGGTCCTACATGTTTGCCTACCGCATAAATATTTAAAGGAAAAGAATATTAGAGACAAATTTGGACATTTTTAACTTCATTAATAACCAATCATTGATTAAAAAGATAATACTCTAATGATAATTCTACTACAACTTTCTAATAATGCAGAAATAAAAATACAAACTCAAAATGCATAACCTAAGAATGCATTAAAGATCCTAGTGCCCGCAGGACATCGTTCGGTCTCGTCGCGGGCCTATATTGTCACGACCCCAAATCCGGTCATGATAGCGCCCAGCACATTGCTAAGCCAGCCTGACCAATCAATAACAATAACGGAGCTAGAAGCTCACTTTATCCCATTTAATCATATTAAATCACGAAGCAACAGCGATACATATAATGAAAACGGGAAACCAAGTCCCATAATACACCAACTCCCATAGACCGAAGGGTCAAGAGTCATGAGCCTCTAATGAACAAAAGTGTATAATAGTTTACAAGATACAAAGTACGGAAAGAAACATCAATACATAGTCAAAGACAGTAGGAAGGAATATCGGGCCCTGCGGACTCTGCAGCTATCTCGAATATCCACAAATGTCGCCTCGCACAGCTATCGAATCACTGCTTAGAGGTACCTGGATCTGCACACAAGGTGCAGGGAGTAAAATGAGTACTGCCGGACTTAGTGGTAATAAACAAGGGTAAGACAGCGCAGATAAGAAATCCGCAATAAAGCACTATGTAAAGTCGTAATCAAATACCCTGTCACGGAATCAATATCAACTGTACCTGTACCATCAAGTACCCAGCAAAACAGTATAACAACTAGCGGATGTAGCTAAATGCAATGCAATGCATGATATGATCGCTACGGCGCGTAGCCGATCCAATTTGGGTACCCATGCTCATTGTGGGGGTTCAGACTCGGAGGGGCTCCTACAGCCCAAGCACAATATCACCTGCGGCGTGCGGTCCGATCCGACATATGTAACGCTGCGGTGCGCGGCCCGATCCACTACTAGTCAGCTAATATGCAAATACAGCCTCGCAGGCTCAAAAGTAGTTTTTGAAAACTCTTTTATCTTTTTCAGTTGGAAAACAGTAATATCAAGTTCCAGAGATTGGAAATAGCATGATAACAGAAATAGCTATGGACTGGTAGTAACTAACATGTCAATATGAATAGACAATGATAACGATCCTCGCGGGATCCAATAACTGGCTTACAGCCCACAAGTATACTCAACCGTCCAAGAAGGAGGTTCAACGGCTCAAGAGTAGCCAATATCACAGTATAGTATGCAACCATCCGAGAAGGAGGTTCGACGGCTCAAGAATAGCCTAATATCATAACACAGTATTAACAAGTCGGACTAAGCCATAGTCCCCAATCACAATCGACCCCGCACTCACATGAGAATACGTGTCTCACCGCTATACGAGCGTCACAAAGTGGTATACCGGGGTTTCGAACCCGCTGGTCATCACCCACATCTATTACTCACCTCAATACGGCGCGACGACTACTCCGCAATGCCCTTGCCACGAGAATCAAGCTCCGCACGCGTAGAATCTGATCAATTATAGTAGAAATACAATAAATTAGGCCAGTGGGACGACACCCAATCAATACAACTCAATTTACATCAAAATTCCCAAAGTTGTCAAAACCCGACTTTCGGTACACTTCTCGAAAAATTACAAAAGTTACATATTAGGAATCCTCATCTCGATACGAGTCTAGGCATATAAAATTTACCAAATTCGGACTCCATTTGCCCACTCAAATCGGTGTTTTTCTTCAATTTAGGCCTAGGGCTCAAACCCACCTTTAATCTTCCATTTACAGGGATTTAACCAAGGATTTCATGTTAAAATGATGTAATTAAGCCACAACACTTACCTCCAACGAAACCCCGATGATTTCCCAGCAATCTCCCATCAATTTCTTCTCTTGGAACTCAAAAATGGAGGTTTTGGGTATTAAACCCGCGATTGACCAGTTCTGGTTTTAACTTCACTGCCAGCCTATTTTCTTCATCGCGTTCGCGACGTCTCTCACGCGTCCGCGACGCTCTGCCCAAACTAACCTTCGTGAACGCGACATTCCATACGCGTTCGCGATGCACATTTCTTCAGCCATCCGGAGATCCTTCTACGCGAACGCAGCCACGAGCCACGCGAACGCGATGCCTAATGAATTCCCTCTATGCGAACGCGACCTTAACCCACGCGTTCGCGATGCTTCACAGTCCTCCCAATACGCGAACGCGATACCTCCCTCGTGAACGTGATGCATGCTGAACCTGGCCTACACGAACGCGGGCCTTGCCCTCGCGAACGCGAAGGCTAAATCACTGCCCAGTGATCTGCAATTTACAGCAGACCATTTCTTGTTTCAAAGTGCCAGATGATGGTCCGGATTCACCCCGAGGCCCCCGGGACCCCAACGAAAACCACCAACATACTCCAAAACACGATACGAACTTGTTCCAAGCATAAAAACACCATCCTAAACATCAAAATCACCAATTACACACGGATTCAAGCCTAAATTTCTTCAAAACTTCCGAATTACACATTCCATCAAAAACCCGACCAAACGACGTCCGAATGACCTGAAATTTTGCAGGCACATCTAAAATCACCTAATGGAGCTACTGCAACTGTCGGAATTCCATTCCGACCCCCGGATCAAAATCTCACCTACCATTCGGATTTCGCCAAAATTCAACCTTAGCCAATTCAAGCCTAAAACTACACCGGACCTCCAAATTCAATTCCGATTGCTCTCGTAAGTCATAAATGATCCCCCGAAACTAGTCGATTCATCAGAATCTGATTCCGAGCACTCTAACTCGATAGTCAACTCTAGGTTGACTTTCCATATTCAAACTTCCTTCAAACATGCTATTTGCTTCATTTTCAATTTAATTCACTCCTAACTCACCCGATAGGTTCTAACACTGTTATAAAAGCATAAAACATGTAATCACAACATAACGGGGTGGTAATTCCCGTAACGACGGGACGGTTCGTTACATTCTCCCCAACTTAAACAAACGCTCGTCCTCGAGCGGACTCAGAGTTGTACTAGAAGCCACCCAATAGCTGAATGACCTTACCAAGCATATATTCGGGCGATCATACGTCACCCTATCTCACATAAGTCCGAAAACACCATATAGTTAAAATTTCACAGACCATCTGAACCATAAATCACATTGTACTTTCTGAAATCATATGCCAAATGCAAATCCCATGCCTATACTCAGGATACACTCGAATCAACTGCAATAACCCATATTCACTACTCCGGGTGAGATCATATGATGTATCGACAACCCAATCACTCGAGACGATAGTCTCTAATCACAACAACTGGCCACAATAACCAAATACTAACAGAAAAACCTTTCTCATTAGATAGAGTCTTATTCCAACACCTTCATATCCTGCCCACGGCAGTTGAAACACGCGATATACCGAACCCATCTCTCGGGTCAACCATTCGTGAATCTATTTCCCTTTTTTAACTGATACCACAATAGATTTCGCAGCCAAACCTCGATTTTTACCTTTCTAACTAGCTGAAATCACATATGCTCGCACTCATTAATGACACCAACAATCATTTCGATTATAACACACCGCACTGGTGGCATGACACCTCAAACACCGGCCTAAGCCGCGATGAGCACAACACATGCTCTAATAGAAACGCCTGAACATACTCAAATCATGACAACTGTCTGCAAGAAGAGAGCTGTAATTCAATTCCTCCGTGCCATCATAACATAGAACCGAGATCCCGTCTCACATCATAGAGTACCTGAATCCTCCTTGAGAGGTCATAACATCATATGGCCTTGCCAAGATTCGTAATTCTATCCCAACATTATTACTCATGAAGCACCTCAAGCCACTAAGCTCAAACGGTTAGCCACGCACAGATATAGGTCTTGAACCCAAGCAATCAACCTCACCCACGGTGAAACAATTAACGTATGCCATTAAATCCTGAAAGGACACAACCGATGTGCCATTCTCCAAGCGATACTCAAAATGGACTTTTCCTCAGAAGCGAGGAAGTATTGTATACCAGGTAGCTTATAACTAACTATATTTTCACAATATTCTGTTGCGGCGTGCAACCCGCTCCAATGACATACCCGTGGCGGCATGCCACCCGATCCACGCATAAATTTCGCAAAAGGAAATGCACATCGAGTCGAATTGCTCATTACAATAAACATATATAGCCTCAAGCTCGGCCACAAGAAACGCATCTGACAAAGTTCCCCAATACCGGAACTGAACCCATGGTAGAAACCCCTGCACTAATATCCGCCACGAAGGCCCAACTGACAACGCAATACCCACCAGTCGTCCGCTGGTCCTGAGGTACAACTACCCTGCTGGAGCATACTCTGATGCACTCTGCTACACAATTTGTGCCATTCCATCATAGTCCATATCTTGTTAGTCTAGGCAACCTGACCCATGACAACCAGTCAGCAACTTGTCAGCAATCAAGTATCATAATCCAAATTCGTCATATCAAGTTAAGAGAGAGCCATTAGGGCTTCCGATTTCCAATAATCACAAAACGGTGTCGATACACACAATATACAACCACCGCATAGGCGGACTAACGAGAACTTCAAGTTTCCAACACATATATAACCCATGAATCACTATGCTTGATTCCGTACTTCACCATACGAATACATAACGCACATCAAACGCCCATTCGTTCCACGGAAGCCATTCAAAAAATTTCACTATGCCATCAACGACTCAATTATTACAGTCGATCCCACAAGAGAATACCACCATGCCATTAGATATCATCAGTTTACATTACCTTGTCCCTTTTGGATCATATTCCCTGCCAAGTTAATAGAATAGCAGTACCATTTTCTTAAATCATCAGAAAGATCGATTCTTAATTCACCTGCAGTCGTCCGCGCTGCTCAATAATTTTATTGACTTCCCATATATTATGAACTGATCTCAAAACCTAGAATATACCATTATCAACTTTCCACCACACATCGCATATGCCATACCACACTAAGATAGCATGGAAATTCATATTCCTTTACTACGCCGCAAACATCGGCGCACTTAGTAGTCAACAACTTTCATGATCCCATATAGAGAAAACTCATTACACATTCCAAGCTTTACATACCAACAGGAAATACACTCATTTTTAAACCACGTTAAAACACATCATAAACTCTTTCTCCCAATTACTTTGCATAAGTTAAACTGTCAGGACTGAGTCCTCATACCCATATCGAGTGACACAACTGCCAGCGCTCAAGAGCTTTGTTGCACAATATCTGCAAGACTCATTACTTCAACCACATACCAGGAATTAATCGTATCCCTTTTCGTACCATTCTGGTTTATTAACAAGTTGTTCCATTTACCTAGTTTCCTTTATGATTCATCATTAATTTCATATCAGTCTTTACTGTAGTACGACAATGCCTCAACCCTTTTTACCTCACAAGACTCGTACACAAGACCACACGGTCTAAGACCCATAGGCCACTGAATACTCTCTCAGTGTTCCCAGAAGTACCACATTCCACCACACTTTATTTTGATGAACTTCCCGCAATTTTTTTTTAAATTGTCATCATTACTTCCCAATACGGATACCTAGAATCCCACCATTCACATGATATAACACAAGCCTTGATCTTCTCTAATGAAACCGCCATCTTTAGCCACATACACAAATCTTAAAGCACCTGACTGTTACAAGCAAAATCTTGAACACTGCAAAACCATTCTCGGGCATCATTCACCCTTATTCAGCTGTAATTCAACTGTCCTATTGAGTAGAACCACTTGTTCCTTGCTAGAACTCTGACACCGTAGAACACAATTACATACAGATACAATTAGCTATCTTCCTTTTCTATACACCGAACACTCTTTACCAATATAAGTTCACAACATCCTAGTATTTCTTTATATCTACGAAACACCATAGCCTTTATCAAAATTTTCCAACATACCTAGAGATAAAGCCAACACAGCACACAACAGTGCAATCAGTTAATCAATAACAACCTCCCCAACTTAGTTCGGAGTCATACATCAAAGCACTTTTAGCCACTCATAGCCTTCTTGCTCAAAGGATGCAACAAAAATCTTTTCTAAGTCCCAAATTTTCCAAAAATTTCGGCAGAGTTTCCTTTGTAAATTGGCCTATCCACCTGCCAGAGAATCACCAAACCATCCTAACAATACATCCACAACTCAACAAGATATCACAATGTATTTCAACAATATTAAATCTCAATAATATACGAATCATATTATCATAATTTATACTTGAACCTGCGTTGTACCTGCTCGAGTCATAACACATATCAAATACCTTTCAATTACACATGAGGATCAACCCTCCCACTTCTTCTCAATTTAGCATTTCATCACAATACCTTCCACCAGGATACACATAGCAAAATCACTTTAGTCTTCCCGAGTTTAAACTCGTTCCACTACACATAAGGCACTTTACCTTCCAATTACGAGATATGATAATTATTCACAACGCCCATAGCTCGGGGCTACACAATAGATTAGACAAGAGTCGAACAATTAACAGCTCATCCATTAGTAAGCCTCCCTAATACTCTACAGATCGGCACAAGGCCCCAAACATGGCTACTAGCCCAAATACATAGATATAAGCCAGTCTCAGTCATTATACACAATAATCTATCAATCGGGAAGGATCAAGTCCAAATCCCCAGTCACAATACCACCACACTTGTCACATGACGCATGTTCCATCTCACAACAGCACGGTATAGTGCAAATACGGGGTTTCAAACCCTTAATACATTATCTATTGCCATCACTCACAAAATCAGCACCTTGATGCTCAAGTCATAAACAAGGTCCAGCCTCAAGTCCTCCCGACAGGCCCAACATGAACTCACCGAGATTATATCTCGCCCCTCGTTCGAGGAAATCACAAGCCATAAGGCAATCACATTACTGAGCGCTCGATACGTACACAGACGTGCGGAAGGAATTTCAAAAGCATATCTCAAGCTGAATCAAGTACGCACGATAAGAATTCCAAGAAATGTGAAGTGTTTCCTAAAGGTTCGCGGCCTCCCGAGGATAAGTACAGGCGTCCCCGTACCGATCCACAAGACTCTACTAACCGGCTCAAGACTCATGAGGCCTAGTAAACCTAGGCTCTGATACCAACTTGTCACGACCCCAAATCCGGTCGTGATGGCGCCCAACACATTGCTAAGCCAGCCTGACCAATCAATAACAATAACGGAGCTAGAAGCTCGCTTTATCCCATTTAATCATATTAAATCACGAAGCAACAGCGATAAAAATAAAGAAAACGGGAAACCAAGTCCCATAATACACCAACTCCCATAGACCGAAGGGTCAAGAGTCATGAGCCTTTAATGAACAAAAGTGTATAATAGTTTACAAGATACAAAGTACGGAAACAAACATCAATACATAGTCAAAGACAGTAGGAAGGAATATCGGGTCCTGCGGACTCTGCAGCTACCTCGTATATCCCACAGACGTCGCCTCGCACAGCTACTGAATCACTGCTGAGAGGTACCTGGATCTGCACACAAGGTGCAGGGAGTAAAATGAGTACTGCCAGACTCAGTGGTAATAAACAAGGGTAAGACAGCGCAGATAAGAAATCCGCAATAAAGCACTATGTAAAGTCGTAATCAAATACCCTGTCACAGAATCAATATCGACTGTACCTGTACCAATAAGTACCAGCAAAACAGTATAACAGCTAGCAGATGTAGCTAAATGCAATGCAATGCATGATATGACCGCTACGGCGCCCGATCCAATTTGGGTACCCGTGCTCACTGTGGGGGTTCAGACTCCGGAGGGGCTCCTACAGCCCAAGCACAATATCACTGCGGCGTGCAGTCCGATCCGACATATGTACTGCTGCGGCGCGCAGCCCGATCCACTACTAGTCAGCTAATATGCAAATACAGCCTCGCAAGCTCAAAAGTAGTTTTTGAAAACTCTTTATCATTTTCAGTTGGAAAACAGTAATATCAAGTTCCAGAGATTGGAAATAGCATGATAACAGAAATAGCTACGGACTAGTAGTAACTAACATGTCAATATGAATAGACAATGATAACGATCCTCGTGGGATCCATTAACTGGCTCACAGCCCACAAGTATACTCAACCGTCCAAGCAGGGGGTTCAACGGCTTAAGAGTAGCCGATATCACAATATAGTATGCAACCATCCGAGAAGGAGGTTCGACGGCTCAAGAATAGCCTAATATCATAACACAGTACCAACAAGTCGGACTAAGCCATAGTCCCCAATCACAATCGACCCCGCACTCACAAGAGTGTGCGTGTCTCGCCGCTATACAGCGTCACAAAGTGGTATACCGGGGTTTCGAACCCGCTGGTCATCACCCACATCTATTACTCACCTCGATACGGCGCGACGACTACTCCGCAATGCCCTTGCCACGAGAATCAAGCTCCGCACGCGTAGAATCTGATCAAATACAGTAGAAATACAACAAATTAGGCCAGTGGGACGACACCCAATCAATACAACTCAATTTACATCAAAATTCCCAAAGTTGTCAAAACCTAACTTTCGGTACACTTCTCGAAAAATTACAAAAGTCACATATTCGGAATCCTCATCTCGATACGAGTCTAGGCATATAAAATTTACTAAATTCGGACTCCATTTACCCACTCAAATCAGTGTTTTTCTTCAATTTAGGCCTAGGGCTCAAACCCACCTTTAATCTTCCATTTACGGGGATTTAACCAAGGATTTCATGTTAAAATGATGTAATTAAGCCACAAAACTTACCTCCAACGAAACCCCGATGATTTCCCGACAATCTCCCGTCAATTTCTTCTCTTGGAACTCAAAAATGGAGGTTTTGGGTATTTAACCCGCGACTGACCAGTTATGGTTTTAACTTCACTGCCAGCCTATTTTCTTCATCGCGTTCGCGACACCTCTCACGCGTCCGCGACGTTCTACCCAAACTAACCTTCGCGAACGCGACATTCCATACGCGTTCGCGATGCACATTTCTTCAGCCATCCGGAGATCCTTCTACGCGAATGCAGCCACGAGCCACGCGAACGCGATGCCTAATGAATTCCCTCTACGCGAACGCGACCTTAACCCACGCGTTCGCGATGCTTCACAGTCCTCCCAATACGCGAACGCGATACCTCCCTCGCGAACGCGATGCATGCTGAACCTGGCCTACGCGAACGCGGGCCTTGCCCTCGCGAACGCGAAGGCTAAATCATTGCCCAGTGATCTGCAATTTACAGCAGACCATTTCTTGTTTCAAAGTGCCGGATGATGGTCCGGATTCACCCCGAGGCCCCCGGGACCCCAACGAAAACCACCAACATACTCCAAAATACGATACGAACTTGTTCCAAGCATAAAAACACCATCCTAAACATCAAAATCACCAATTACACACGGATTCATGCCTAAGTTTCTTCAAAACATCCGAATTACACATTCTATCAAAAACCCGACCTAACGACGTCCGAATGACCTGAAATTTTGCAGGCACATCTAAAATCACCTAATGGAGCTACTGCAACTGTCGGAATTCCATTCCGACCCTCGGATCAAAATCTCACCTACTGTTCGGATTTCGCCAAAATTCAACCTTAGCTAATTCAAGCCTAAAACTACACCGGACCTCCAAATTCAATTCTGATTGCTCTCCTAAGTCATAAATGATCCCCCGAAACTAGTCGAATCATCAGAATATGATTCCGAGCACTCTAACTCGATAGTCAACTCTAGGTTGACTTTCCATATTCAAACTTCCTTCAAACATGCTATTTGCTTCATTTTCAATTTAATTCACTCCTAACTCACCCGATAGGTTCTAACACTGTTATAAAAGCATAAAATATGTAATCACAACATAACGGGGTGGTAATTCCCGTAACGACGGGCCGGGTCGTTACATATATGCAAGTACCCTTTGGAGTTTATCTAAATCTCTCAATATTTTCTTTACAAATATCATTGCTGAGGCGACAAATATGGTCTGGGTCATATCTTTGCATATCTGGCATTTTCGAGTGATATAGTGAGCAATGTTGACAATTTTCTCTCTAATCATCCTTTCTCTTGGAGTAACCTCCCTATTTGTTCGAAACGAGCATCCAGAGTCTGTTGGCTTTTCTCTTGAAGCTGCTGCAGTTCCATTTCTAACGGGGCCATGGCCAAATAGGTGTTCCCTTTCCATGTTAAACTCTTTTACTTGTTTGCTACTCTTGACCTCGGCAGTGACAATATTTTTCCTTAACCGAGCAACTCCAATATTATGTTCTTATTTCAATTGTTGGATCACACGATCCCTTTCTTCAACATTTTTAGCCAATTTCTTCCGAACCCCGATTAATTCTTTTTCGGCTTTATCCAGATCAAAACTGTAATTGTTCACCTTTTGCCGCAAATTATCAATCGGTTTTTCATCCCGGGCATGTCGAATAGGGGTTTCAGTTACTGTTCTCATTTTCAGAATTTGAGCTTTTAATGCCTCGTTTTCCTTAATCAGTTGTTTCTTTTCACCCTCATCGACCGTTGTTCGTAAGCTATTTTCAAACTTGAGGTCTTGAACCTTCTTATCTAGCATACTGATTTTGGATCGGTATTCGTTCTCTTTAGCCAACCAATCACATTGCTCTTTTGACAGCTCGGAAAATTCCTGGATGTGAGGTCTCTTCGTTGGTCTTTCATGCTCATAATCTCTTATGTACCACACAGAGTAATCATGTGATACTTCACCTCTAGCCGATCCCTTACACAAGTGTCCACTTTCAAACATTGACACTCGTTCCATATTTGTCACACTTTTGCCCCAGGAAAGTGCCCATCGGGACTAATCTCTATCACCTGAACGCTGAGATATCCATCTTTTGGCACTATTTGATATCTTCCGAGTTGCCGTAACACTTGATATGGTGCGTAAGGTTGAATATTTTTTAGCCCCATTAAAAGAAAGTGTGATCCTTCTGTCGGCATGTATATGATTTCATCGACGGGTAGCCACCCGAATGCCCATTCTATCTGACTAGTAGTAAGAGATCGGAAGTATGTGATCCAGCCTTTAGGCTCTTCCGGCAACTTGACCCCTTTTATCCTCGTGTAGAATTCTTCTATGCAAGTCTTTTCTGATAATCCATAATTCAGAAATTGAGGGCGGTGGCATAAGTGCTCGATCATCCATATCTGTAATATCAAGTTGCATCCCTCGAAGAAATCTTCTCCAGCTTTACAAGCTGTGAGGGCACGAAAGATATCGGCCACTATCATAGGTGCCAAAGTACTATTATCCTGTGTGAGGAGAGTATTGACAATCCCGGCAATTCTGATATCGATGTTCCCGTCTTTCCTTGGAAATATTATCAAACCCAAAAAGGCCACCATAAAAGCAAAACGCCTATGTTCCTCCCATTTAGCCCGGTTTGCTTTACTGTAGAGTTTGTTTGTCGGGTTGTTAAATCCTTCAATGTGAGCATATCTATGGTATATGAAATTCATAGTGCAAAACCTGTGGACCAAATCCTCATTGTGAACGCTTCAGGCTATTTTCAAGGAATCCAGGAATCTATGAGCGGTGATGGCTCTTGGAGCAATCAGATATTTATCTTTCAGAGGGACGTCATCTTTACCGATGTAATTAGCAATCTCCTCTAGTGTCGGAGTGAGCTCGAAGTCTGAGAAATGGAGAACATTGTGTGCGGGATCCCAACAGGTGACCAAGACTCGAATAATGTCTCCCTGAGGTATGATATCAAGCAACCCGGTAAGACCTTTCAAATATTTCTTGTCCTCGTCTTGTCCGTCCTGACCCAAGTCATTCCACCATAAGCGTAACTCCAAAAGGATTTTATTCATTAATGAAAAAGGTTCATTTTGCATTTTGTTCATCCTGCACATTTATTTAAAGGTGATTTAATCAAATATTATTTGACCCGAAAAGACAGAATATATATTTTTTAAAGAAAAAAATTCATTTTTTTTAAAAAGGTCCCTATTTGCAAATATGGTCTTTTAGCACTTTCTCCGAAGATTTTAAGGCTGTATTTATTATTTAGGGTTAGGGAAAGTGACTCAAAAGTGGCCATTTTTGTGCAAACAGCCTTCCAACGTCCTCTCGGGACATTCAGCTATTTTGTCAAAAACAGCATCACTTTGATTTATTCAAAATTAACATTTTTTGGTTGTTTTTGTAAAAGGGGTGGTTGGACCCGTCAAGGGTTGCCTACATATCTCGCCTAGTGGTGAGAATCAAACCTGCGTAGTTCGGTCAAATTATTTTTTAGACCAAAATTGACTTATTTCAACTGTTTTTGATAATTTCCTCAGAATTTTGACAACGTTTCGTTAGTATTTGGACATCATTTTTTTTCTTTCTAAAATTGCTATTTTTCTCTTTTCTTTCCCTTAATTATTTAGCCGGTCAGCATAATGGCCCAAGATAAATAAATGCAACATATAATCATGCTTGGTCCAGGTCACCTGTCCTAGACGGACCCAGCCCCTGTGTTGAGTCCCCTAAATCAGATATGATGCAAATAGTCGTCCTAATTCTAGGCTCAATATCCTGATTTTTAATTGGTTCTAGACTATGTACCCGAGTGGACGACTCAAGTCGAGGAGGGGGCTATGTACCGGGGACCCGCGGGATCGTCCGGCTTAGTAACTTTTCCGACCTCTGTTTCTTATTTTGGTATTGACTTTACAGAAATGGGAGTCTCAACCAGTAAGCACATCCCCGGAGGTAAAAAGAGAAGGGTTATCAACACAATTTATATACAATTCACGTAATATCAAAGCGGTAAACATATATCACATTGATTAAAACATATAGGAAAATCAGATATAATAAAAAACATCAATTTTAACTGAGCTCGAATTCTTAAACCCTGAACCAAAGTTCTAGGTTTCTTATCCCCAGCAGACTCGCCAGAGCTGTCACACCTCCCCTTTTATATATTACGATACCCGTGAGGGCGTAGAGGAGTTCTAATTTAAGGACATTCGGAACGGGATTGGTTATTTAAGTTTTCAAAGTCTCCACTTAAGAATATAATGGTATCCCAAGTCACCCGTTTAATCCCGAACTGAGAAAAGTTTGACTCTGTTATAGTCTGCAAACTAGAAATCCGGATAAAGAATTCTGTTAATCCGAGAGAAAGTGTTAGACACTCCCGGATTCTGTGGTTCTAGCACGGTCGCTCAACTGTTGTTTTTAATTTTCTCTGATTTCAATTATATATTTCAATCATGTGCATTAGTATTCCGCTTTTCGAATTGTAAGAATTGCAACGTCGTGAAAATGCATCCCTTGACCACACCGTACCAGTACGCCTATGGCTTGGGATATATTTAGACTTCGTTGGAAGTAGGATTTGGGTAACATAAATGTACACCCATTCATGAGAATGTATATTAAAATTGTGCCTAATGGTGTCTATTTTTCGTTACTTTGGGAAAGACTTGGAATTAGCTAAACGATCCTTCCGAGTCTAAAGATTTTATAATTTATTGAGGGCCCCATGCATTTTTTGCCCTATGACGAGGCTCATCTCATTTCAATTTTTAAAGTCAAACCTATTGTGCGCTATGTTTTCTAATATTGTTTTCCCCTATTTAACATAACTATTAATGTTGTTCAACTATATATTCCATTTACACCCAAGCCATTACATGTTTTGGGCCTGAGAATCATATCCAATGCAAGAGAAATGCACAAAAGTGCATTGGGCTAATTAGAGCCCAATTCATAATTACAGTCTCATTTTTATAGGCCTAGAAGCCATTTATTGAATCTGGCTTCTTTGCCTTATCATGCTCAAATTGTTAACCAAATCCAGAACATGTTTAGATATCCTATTCAAATTAATTATACGAGTATTACAGCCTCAGTATCAAAACTAAACTAAAATTAACACTGATTTCATTTATATACTACTGTATAGTTACTGGATTTAATCAAGCTGAGTATATTAATCGAAACATATACTTATTCAACGCAGAAATTACCTTGTTATTTGTAAATTTGGAATTGCTAAACTAGATATACAGTTAACATATTTTAATTAAATCCTCAACTTCATTCGTATTTGATTCCTGTTTCATATCTGATTTTAAACTTAAAAGCGAGTTTTGAGGCTAATCTAATCAACTCAGTATCATAAGCGAAATCTACTGCATGCTTTTCTTATTAAAATTACCGATTCAGAAGTTTAAACAACAAAAGTCCTTCAATATTTTGTATTAATCTCTCAGTTTAATAACAAGTGAAAATCTACAAGTAATCAACTAGATTTTAACATGTTTTGAATCTACGACCTAGGTGATCATTTTTAAACCAATCTACTTTGCATTATTCTACATGAATATCTAAACTACTACTAAAAAAACATAAATCGGAGTCCAAAGTTCATACAGTCCCAAATTATACATTTGATCCTAACAATTTACATAAATCTAAGGCATTTTATAGCTAAAATATGAACATAATAAAAAATAACAGGAAACTATTGATGATTTTATATCTTCACAACTTTAATTACATCCTCGAAGATCAGGAGTGTACCTGGTCAAATTGATATGAAAACGATGAGTTCTAGGGAAGTAGAAGGACATGAAGATCAGTAACAGGCGGCAATCCAAGTAATAACAGCAATGAACGCAATACAACACAACAACAAGCTCGATTTCAGAGTAGAAGACCCAATGAATTCGACCAAATGATGAAGAACAACGATCAGAATAACAGAAACCCAAAATATCACTCGAACAGCAGCAATGAAACAGTAGCAATATTTTCAGTGTATTTTCAGATTTCAAATCTTCTGAACCTCTTTTAATATGGCCCAAAGAGGCCTATTTATAGAGTAAAAATGGGAGGGAAATTTCAATTAGATATTCACATTTCTTACTCCTACTCTTTTTAACTATTTTCAGTTTGGTATATGTGAATTAACCGTGAATACACTTGGGCCCCTGCTAGAAGGGTTCTAGTGTATTCTATATCATTTCATTTAGGCGTAAGTGCCTTTATTACCCTCACTTGCTAGTGTTTTCTACCTACTTACCCTTTAGTTATACCTAGAATGCCCTTTAATACTTAACTAATTACATAGAACCTGGCAGCTTTGCCTTTTATACCCCTACCCCTTTTGTTTAATTACAAAACACCATTTATCCCTTCCCATTTTAACCCTGTGAGCACGTGATTTTTGCCCTACATGAGAATTACTCCTAAAAATTCAAAAATAAAATAGTTTTGTTTTGTGCATAATTTTTGTGATTTTTGTGTTTTTTGTTTATTTTGTTATTTTTTTTTTTTTTTGTTTTTTGTGTGCGCATGTCTATTGTTTAAATTAATATAAAGTACAAAATGTTTGCATTTGCATGCAAATTCATGTTTTTAATTTAGAGTAATTAAGTTTATTTTACGAAAAATAAAAAAATAACAAAAAAATTATTATGTATTTTTGCATTTTTACCATTTATTGTCCAATTGTGTGATTTTATTTTATTTTTGGTATTTAAATGTGTGTGTTTAATTGATATTAGAGGTTAATTAATATTGATATGTTAATTTTGTTCTATAATTTAAATTAGGGTTTTAAAATTTTGGTTTGAATTACTTTAGAAACTAAAATAAAGAAAAAAACAAAATCAAATGAAATGAAAGAAAATCGGATTGGGCCATTTTTGAAATTAAAATTGAGCCCAAAACAATGCCCAATACCAAGCCCCATACCAAATTAACCCAGAACCCTAACGCCGCCCCTGCTTCCTCGTCTGAAAAAGCCGACGGCGACAACGCCGGCAACTCCCAAACTAACACCACGGAACCCCCATCACACCCCAAACCCAAATCCGCAAACCCCTTACCTCAAATCCACCTCTAGCTTCTCGAATCGGCGATTGAAGATTCGAGCCAAGACTCAAGTTACCCCAACCGGACCCAAATTCCTACCAATTACCCACCTGACCTCCCTAATCACCAAACCCCCGTTAGTTTGATTCAAATCTGGCCGGAAATCATTAAGCCCCAAAAACCGAGCTAAGAACCCTAAATTTCGAAATAGGGATTTATTTTCACCTTTTTAGAGAAATTGGGGTCTAATAGACCTTAATTGATTCGTTTTCGCTTGAAAACATTTCAATTAAGGTCCGTTCGATTCCGAATACGAAATTCATTCTCGGCCGCTGCTTTGTTTCGAATTTTTCAGAGGTATTGTGTTCTTTCCTTTCTCTCTTTGTTCATTTTTATTTGTTGTGATTATGGTTGTCCGTTTTTGTGATTTTTCTGTTTTTCCTCATCTATTTGGGGTCGTTTATTTGGTCGATTTGTTGCTTCTGATTGTTTGTTATAAATGACGTAGTTATAAGATAGGAATTCGATTAGATATTTTGTCGAATAGCTAATTCTTCATTTTTGACTACTCTGGCCGAGAGTTCTTGAATCACTGTCTTTGCGATTGGTTTGTTATCGATTGCACGTGTTGTTATTTGACTGATTGAATGTTGTCGATTAGTTTCGTTAGGTTAGTTTGTTAGAACACTGGAACAAATTTCAGATTTTGCTATTTTGATTCAACACTGTGTTTGGTTGTAAGTTTCTAGTTGTTGTGATAATAAATAGGATTGGAATTGGATTTGGGTATTAGTTGTTTAAGTTTGGTTTAGAAATCTGAAGAAAAACAATATTCAAGGGTGCAAAGTGATGCATTGCACATGGAAGAGATAATGGAATCTGTAAGGCAACTTGACATTCCATTTAGAGTTCAACTTTAGAGTTTAAAATGAATAAATCAAGTTTGAATAATGTTTTAAGTGGAAATACAGAGGGATGTAGTGAGCTGGACAGATTTAGAATTGATTAAAAAAAGGGTTGCTGGATCTGTTGATGATCTATAAAGGAGAATAGATTCATACACATTGATAGACATTCACAAATACATCTGGCAGAACAATCGACTCACATTGAGATAACAGAGGAGACATCTGAGATAGAGAGCTGAAAACAGATTTTGAGAGCCTTGAAAGCACATGAAAAACTCACAGAAAAGCTGAAGACATTTGAAGAATCTGGAAAACAGAAAACACACACGGCAGAATATAGAAAATACTGCACTGTCTCATTGTTGCTTCTCTATTTTTGGTTTGAATTCAGTCTAGAATTGGCTTCTGAATCTCATCACTAGATTAAAATCTTAGGAGTCCAGATTCTGCATTTGTTGAGATGAAAGTTGGTTTGATTTTAGTTATAAAAAGCCCTGATTTGGAGTTGTTTTAAGTCTGGAAATCCCTGTTGCATTACTGGAGGTTGCACTGATCAAGTTTTTGTTGTTCTGTTGCTACTATTGGTCCCCTGTTGCTGATTGAATCTCACTTTCCTTCTTACTTTGCAACTTACAGGTATGTTCCTAGATTTAAAATGCTGGAACTAAACTGATATGTAGAGACTCATTTGAAATCAAATAATGGAAGAATGAAGCTCGACTTGTTTGATTCACTGTAATTTGCATTGCTGCAGACTTGCTTACACTGTTTTCCTTCTCTTTTGTTTTGGTTGAATTGGATTTCGGCAATGTATAACCAGGACAAGTCTTATGTTTTAATTTAAGGTCTTCTTGGATTGCTCCCAGGTTTTCCATTAGATCATGAGAATTATGCAGATGGTAACGTTGTTTAGTTCGTGATTTCAGTCGTAAATAATACACTTCTTGTTTCTAATAGCTAGATTCTAATAATGCAAAAATGATTAGGTTGGTTGTGCTATTAAAATCAAGTTTCATTTTAATTCTTCATGTCTGTAATTCACCAGAAATCGACTGTATAGACCCATTTAGTGTGAATCAAGGGCCATTTAATTGGTATCATTTACATTCGAATATGTGGCATTGTTAAATTTCATTGGTTGTAATTTTGAACGTTCGCAAAAAGGGGGTAGTGTTTAAGATAAACCTCGAGCTAGCCGACTTCAGGCGATTTCGATCCTTTGATCCCCCCGGTAGCTTAAAAGTGACCAAATGGGGTAAATGATTTAAAATTGTATTATAGTATTGAACATGTTTTAAAATCAGATATTTTAGCCATTTATAATAATTGAAGCGACCGTGCTAGAACCACGGGACCCGAGGGTGCCTAACACCTTTCCTCGGGTTAACAGAATTCCTTACTTAGAATTTCTGGTTCGCAGACTTCATTGGAAAGTCAAAATTTCCTCGATTCTGGATTTAAATAAATCGGTGACTTGGGACACCTTAATTTATTCCAAGTGGCGACTCTGAAATAAATAAAATAATATCGTTTCGAATATTGTCACTTAAATTGGAAAAACTCATTTATATACTCACTCGAAAAGGGGCGCGCCAAAAGGAGGTGTGATAGCTCTGGCGACTCTGGTGGGGAACAAACCCAGAACCATTGGTTCGGGGTTTAAGAATTCGAGCTTTGAATAATTGTTGTGTTTGGATTATTTATTATCCGATTTTATTACATGTTTATATTTGATATGCTAAATGTTGCTTTACCGCTTTGATATTTTGTGAACTGTATATAAATTGTGCCGATACCCATTTTTCCTCTTCTGAGTCTTTTGAAATATAATATCGGGCATTTGCTGGACATAGCCCGTTTTTCTCAAGATAGTTGTGGTGCTTGGCACCCGGTGAAGGATTTTGTAGTCACACATGTTTAGGCGGAGAGTTTTGTCAATTAAGCCGGAAAGCCATGCTACCGGTGCACCTGACACTCTTCGGCTCGAGTTGTCCGCTCGAGTTAAAGCCGGTCTAGACACTTTTCCAACAGGATGATGACTTAGAATAACAAAACCTTATGCCGGATCCCGATAGGAACGTTTATTTGCATCATGTGCATATTTGACTTAGGAGGCTCAACACAGGGGTTGGGCCTGTCTAGGACAGGTGTACCTGAAACAAAAAGACCAACTTGTTGCATCTTTTCGTGTGCATTTATTTGTTTCGATCTTACATGCCGACCGGTTTGTTAAAAAGAGGAAGAAGTGGAAAACGTCAGGGTATAGAGTCAACAAATAGTTTTATGGAAAATAGTTAGTTCTTTGAAAATAAATTTTGAAAAAATGCAAAAAAAAATTCCAAATAAATTTTCTTAATTTTATAAAAATAGTTAGTTCTTTAAAAAATAAATTTTGAAAAATGCAAAAAAAAAATTCCAAATAAATTTTCTTAATTTTACGAAAATAGTTTAGTTTCTTTGAAAATAAATTTTGAAAAAAAAATGCAAAAAAAAATTCCAAATAAATTTTCTTAGTTCCTTTGAAAATAATTTGTTTTAGAAATGCTGTTTAAAAAATAGTTTGTTTTCTTTTGTTAAAATGATTTAGTTCTTTTATTACCGAACTACGCTGGTTTGATTCTCACATGGTGTGAGATACGTAGGCAACCTTCATCGGGTCCAACCTCCCCTTTTCCAAAAATAACCAAAAATATCGAAATTGATTTTTTCGTTGTAAATATGTTGAGTGATGCCGTTTTCAAAAACAGCCGAATGTACCCGAAAGGGACGCCGGAAGGCTGACTTTGCATAAACGGCCACTTTTGGGTCATTTTGTAGATTTTTTGGTCGATTGACCCTCACAGCCTTATAATCTTCGTCCCCGGGGCGCTGAAAAGCCGTATTTGCAATACCGGATTTTTTTGTTTTAATTTGAAAAATAAAAAGAAGAAAAAAATATCTAAATTTTAATTTTTGTCATAAATAAGTCAGGTGATGCCGCTTTTGCCAAAAATAGTCGAATGTTCCCGAGAGGGACGCCGAAAGGCTGACTTTGCATAAACGGCCACTTTTGATCATTTTTAGGATTTTTGGTCAATTAGCTAAACACGACCTTAAAATCCTCGTCCCCGAGGTGCTGAAAGGCCGTGTCTGCAAAACCATGTCTTTTATTTTAATTTGAGCGGTAAGTAAATGCTTGAATTTTTGGTCAAAATAAGCCAAGCTAATATCGGCGGTATTTTAAACTGTTCTTGCCGAGATAACCTTATAGCATCTTTCAGTTGTCGAAAGGTTGTCTTCGTAAAAGAATGGACAAGTTTGTAAAGAAATCCTTCCCGGCCTCAAAATTCATATGGAGTTGAGAAGGGGCCACGTTTGCAGAAATAGCCATTTGGTTGAAATTGGCAAGCAGGAAGTAATTTGCTAGTTTTTTTTAAAAAAAAAAAAAAATAGATCATATGGTGTTTGATTTTCAAGTCTGTAAGTATTTCTTTTCATCAAAATCTGTTAGTATGGCTTGTTTTTAAAACTTTGTAATCAAGTTTGTTTTATTGTGAAAATTGGAAATTCCTGTAAAAAATATTTTATTATTATTGTCCTTTCATATTCCGAACTACGCGGGTCTGATTTTCACCGGATGTGAGATACGTAGGAAAACCTCATCGATTCCGACCCAAAAAAAAAATCAAAAAAAAAATATTGTTCGTTTAGTTCCTTCTTTAAAATCTTTCCAAAGAAAAAATAAAAAAAATGGTTTCGTTCTACCTACAGTTTTTCATGAAATAAAAAGAAAAATCAATAAAATTCAAAATTAAAATATGGGTTTCCTTCATTTTTGAATTACTTTTCTAAAAAAGATAAAAAAAAAATCCAAACAAAAATATTTTTTTTTATTCCAAAGCAAATATTTTTAGAGGTCTTTCAAAAAAAAAAGTAAAAAAAAAACAAAAAAAAAAGCAAAAATATAAATATATTTTTTTCTTTCTTCTTTTAAAGCGTTATTTTCAAGAATTAAAAGAAAAAAAAAATTTTTACTCCATTCCCGATATTCCGAACTACGCGGGTCTGATTCTCACCGGATGTGAGATACGTAGGAAAACCTCATCGGTTCGGACCCCAAAAATAAAAATCCAAAAAAAAAATACTGTTCGTTTAGTTCCTTCTTTAAAATCTTTCCTTAGAAAATTCAAAGAAAAAATAAAATAAAATGGTTACGTTCTTCCTATTATTTTTCATGAAATAAAAAGAAAACTCAATAAAAATCAAAATTAAAAAAATATGGGTTTCCTTCATTTTTGAAGTAATTTTCTAAAAAAATATATATATAAAAGAGAAGCCAAATCAAAAAAAATATTTCATTTCTTCCTTAGAAAAAGAGACAATAAGTAAAAAATTCAAACAAAAATATATATATTTTTTTCCTTTTCTTTTACTCCAAAGCAAATAATTTTTAGAAGTCTTTCTTTCAAAAAAAAAAGCAAAAAAAAAAAAGCAAAAATATAAATATATCTTCATTCCTTCTTTTAAAGCATTTCTTTCAAGAATTAGCTGATTTACTCCATTCGCGATTATCCGAACTACGCGGGTCTGATTCTCACCGGATGTGA
Organism: Nicotiana noctiflora; assembly: GCA_032618575.1. NCBI lineage: Eukaryota > Viridiplantae > Streptophyta > Magnoliopsida > Solanales > Solanaceae > Nicotiana > Nicotiana noctiflora. Next base: position 57,320 of record JASVEL010010565.1, read on the forward strand.
GATACGTAGGAAAACCTCATCGGTTCCGACCCCAATTTTTTTAAAAAAAAATAATAAAAAAAATAAAAAAAATATTATCGTTTAGTTCCTTCATTAAAATCTTTTTTATAAAAGTCAAAAAAAACAAAAAAAGTAAAAGTAGAAAAAAAATGGTTTCGTTCTTTCTACTATTTTTCATGAAATAAAAAAGAAAAATCAATAAAAATCAAAATTTAAAAATATGGATTTTACTCCAAAGCAAATAAATTTTTATTTTTAGAAGTCTTTCTATCAAAAAAAAAAAAAAAAAAAAAAAAAAAAAAAGCAAAAATATGAATATATTTTCCTTTTTTTTTCTTTTAAAGCATTTCTTTCAAGAATTAGTTGATTTACTCAATTCCCGGTTTTCCGAACTACGCCCGGTCTGATTCATACGGGGACATGATACGTAGGCAATCCACATAAGATTCGACCATCACTAAAAAAAAAATAAAAAAAATATATATATATATAAAAGAAAATTGATAAAGAGGGGAAGAAGATGAAAGCAAAGGAAAGTATAAGCCGGAATAACGCATTACAATCGATTACAAGTAGCAACACGATCAATTGTATAAGTGCATCACACCCAACGTGAGATTACTTATCTGTTATGTTGTTTCAGACTAACTGTTTGTTTGCCAAACTTCAGGTTTTAGAAAAAGGTGGTTGATTTTGTGGTACTCTAGCCTCACATTCATACTTCACGAGGTCCAAAGGAAAAGTTCAGCAACCCGTTGCTAAATCAAATACCCATCCTTATTTCACAAGATCCAAAAGAAGTGCCAACATGTCTTCAGAAATCCCCCTATCAACCGTTCCCGTTTTGGAAGAGAGTTCCTGTGTCAGCCATTCCGGCTACTGAGTCAGCAGCTGCAGAAGAAAAGAGAATTTTGCGATGTCGAATGCTGGAGATGTTAGATGACTGAAATAACGGGAAAGAGCCCCCAAGTCTGATCCCTGGGTTCCCCGAACTATTCCTCAGGTCAAGTGGGATTTCTAATACCCCCACCAATTACCCACCTACTTTGTTTGGGTACTCTAATGTCACAACCCTCTCTGAATCACCCTCTACTTCCTATCCTCGGGTGACGGCATTAGATACATCTGCAAGAACATCCGTTGGTTTGCCCGTTCCAATCACGGCGCATCCCGACACGCATACTCATTTCTTTGATTCCTCTTCTTTCACATTCCCGGCACCACCCCTTCCACGGGATCCTACCCAATTTGCCGCCAATGTCTATCCTCAGCTCATGCCAAGCCAAAATCCAAAAGCTCCCGAACGGGATGAAATGGCAAAAAGAATGAGCAGCTTGGAACGGAGTTTGAAAAACATGCAAGGCCTAGGCGGACAGAAGAGTGTTTCTTACGCAGATTTGTGCATGTTCCCACATGTCCATTTGCCCTCAGGCTTTAAGACGCCGAAGTTCGAAAAGTATGACGGGCACGGCGACCCTATTGCTCATCTAAAGAAATACTGCAATCAATTGCGAGGTGCCGGCGGCATGGAAGAATTGCTGATGGCATATTTCGGAGAAAGCTTGATCGGGATAGCATCGGAATGGTACATGGATCAAGACATATCTCGATGGCACATCTGGGATGATTTGGCCAGAGATTTTGTGAAACAGTTCCAGTACAACATTGACATTGCGCCAGACCGAAACTCTTTATCGAACTTAAAGAAGAAACCTTCAGAAAGCTTCAGAGAATATGCTATCAAATGGCGAGAGCAAGCATCCAGGGTGAAACCCCCTATGGACGAAATAGAAATGGTCACTACTTTCCTCCAGGCTCAGGAACCAGACTATTTCCAGAACATGCTGTCAGCAATAGGAAAGCCTTTCGCAGAGGCGATGAAGATTGGGGAAATGGTGGAAAATGGTTTGAAGACGGGAAAAATTTTGAGTCAAGCAGCCATTCGAGCGACCTCCCAAGCAATCCAAGGAGGGTCTGGAGGAATATCAAAGGGTAGGATGAAAGAGGAAACATCCATGGCAACTTCGGGTGATAGAAGACACGACGCTCCTAGACCTTTCTTTTTAGAAAGAACCCCCCAGCATTATTACTCTGCTCAGGAAATGTCCTATATCCCTCAACCATACGCGGTCATGAATGCTCAACCTTTTGCGCAACCGCAACAGCATGTCAAGTAGAAACCAAGCTCTATTTCCAAGAAATCAGCCTCCCCACCAGAACCACTATAATCCTCGACCTCCGCAGAATAACTTTCGTCCTTGGGAACAACCAAAGAAATCAAACTTTACCCCAATTGGTGAATCTTACTCTAATCTATTCCCGAAACTTGTCCAAATGGGTCTACTGCAGCCGGTTCCTCGGAATAGACAAAACCCGGCATCGCCTTCCTACAAAGCTGGTGTCAGGTATGCATATCATTCAGAAGCAGAGGGCCACCATACTAATGACTGTTGGACTTTGAAACAAGTGGTGGAGAATTTAATAGAGCAAGGGAAGATTGTGTTGGAGGATGAGGATGTCCCAAATGTGACCAATAATCCGCTGCCTGCTCACAATAACGGGCCGATAGTTGGGATAATTTGTGAAGACGGAGAATTCGATCCAGCGCTTAAGGCCATAATTGCTATTGCTGACGTGGAAAGGAAGCCCAAGGCGGCCCCGAAACAAGAGAATGGGGAAAAGAAGAGTAAAATCACTGAGTTAGAACCAGAAAGGGAAATTGGTGCACCTAAGCAAGCCTATGTGGAATGGGGGCAATTAAGACACCACGGCTGAATGAACCAGTGCTTGTTGGACGCGTACCGCAAAAGCTTAAGGACCGTCAAGAGGAAGATAATGAGGATTTCATGACTGAAGAGACTGAAGGAAAACATGAGGCAAAACTCTGCGATGCCCACATGGTCGAGCCAGGGAAAGCGACTATCACCGTTGGGATAGGATCAGACACTAAACTCCCAAACTGAAAGGCTAGGCCATTCCCGATCAGCGGAAGCCCGGTAAATTTGTCGTGCCGCATTTTTCTGCATCCAGAATTATTTCAGGGTGTAAATTGGATTTTTTTTTTTAGTTTGTGTTTTTAAATTTTCGAATGTGAACCCTGTTTTATCCTTTCAATTCCAAGAAATGAAATTAATATTTCATCGTCCGTTTCCTTTTCTTTTGTTATTTGTTATTCTTTCAAATTTGTTTTAGTTTTCTTTTTCTCTTCTCTTTAGCTCAAATTATGCAGCTTTAAATAACATGACATGCCTGCGGACTTCATGCCTAGATCCTAAAACGCTGTCAGACTTCAGAATAATGAATCAAGAGTTGAAATGCACAAAAGTTTATTTTTGAGGAAATGGAACAATGAATTGGAATAACTGAAAGAAAATTGGTTCGCATACAAAAGGGTTGTGTTGTCCTCAGGGAATACCCGAGTAATTATCCCAACAAAGAATGGCCCATGCTTGCAACAAGAAAGTGCGGCCCAGGAATCTTGAAATAGAACAACCGACGTTGAGGCGCATTCCTCCTCATGACTAAGAGACAAAAGGAAAATTGGCTCCTAATTGGAAAGATCCATACATCATCCGAAAAATATCACTAAGAGGGACACTGTATCTAGGAAACATTGAAGGAAATAATCTTGAAACGGCAGTCAATACAGATATGGTATAAAGGTACTATGTCAGGACCTCATGCGACGTGGGCTTTTGTGTAATTGAGATGACGAAGGTTTTCTTTCTTGCTACCCCAAACACTATAAATCCTTTGTAAAACCCTTTGAGCCGGTTACCTTCCTTTGGCTACCCTCTTTGGAATCCAAATCAAAAAAAAAAACCAAACAAAACAAAACAAAACAAAGTACCTGAACTACGTTCTGACTTGATTCTGAAAGGATACGTAGGCAACCTCTCCCTGAGGTTCAGTCATACCAAAACACAAAAATCCCAATTTCCCCAAAAAATTGAAATTGGGGCAGATGATATGACGGTTCAGTTTAGATCCGTCAAGACGGTTCCAAAGATATAATTCCATTCAATTTCCTTTTACCCAAAGACCTTGAACCTTGTTCAAGTCCTTCAGATCAATTGGCAAAGGCAAGGAAGTGAGAATGTCATTGACGGAAATCTGACACAGTCTGAATTGAGAGAAACAAAATGAGAGAGTCTTATCGGTGAAAACCTTCGGGCACCATAAGGCGATGGCGATTCAAGAAGCTAAAAATGAGAGAGTCCGTTTAGTGAAAACTCGCAAAGAGCACTATCAGGCGACAGTGAGAAGCGAAATGAGAGGGATCGATTGGTGGAAACCCGCAAAAGGCGCCACCGACCAAAAGAAAGACGTCCCTTCACTAAAAGAATTTTGGCAAGATTCACTGGTTTTGAAATTGCGAATCAATGGGTTCATAAGAAGTTGGAAAGTTTATGTGGGTCAGGCGTCCATTCCAAGAAGCATGTCATGTTTATTTGGAGTCAGCATGCATCCCAGATAAGTCCTTTTTTTTCCCGAAAGGGACGTTTCTTTTTAAACTCATTTTCTTGTTTTTTATATAGTTATTCTTTGAATCCCTTTCGGTTTAATTTTAATTCTGAAACTATTACAAAGAAAGGCGGCAGGACCGGTTTCACATGACTCCGTCTGGTAAAAAAAAAAGTTGAAGAAAGATACCCAGCCTAAGTTGTTGTATTGGTCCAATCCCAACTGATCGTAATGATCGATTGTTTCCAAGGAAACGGAGGTTAGGAAGAAAATGGAAATCAAAGGCTAAGGTCTTAGAAGAGACGGAATGAGGCAGAAGGACAGAACCCACACAGAAAACCCTCGTGGAATCCCGAGGATGAACCCGATCAGTTTGAAAAGAAGTCACCCCAAAGACAGTTGGTAGCAAAGTTCTCAATGGAAATGGGGCAAAGATCAAGCAATGAAGATAATCAAGGCCACAAAGTCAACCACTTTTTCAACTAATAAAATGTTCTTTGTTGAAAGCAGGTCTATTTGATTGCGCAAGAAGAAGGTACAACCCAAGGAAGTGGAGTACGCAAGCATTGAAATGGCTTTGGAGCAAGGAAAGCGCATAAAAAGGAAAGTTTCTTTTCATAAGCTTTATCTTATGCATCTGTTGATGATTAAAAAGAAAAAAAAAGGGAAGAGAAAATACCTAAAAGAAGGCCCAAAAGAAAGAATAAAAGAAAAGAAAATGAAAACTCCAAAAAGAGAATCAAATCGTGATAGTCCAATATCCGTTTGGACCCCGGTCAGAAAACCGAGGGTCTCTCCGGCCAGAAAGCCGTGAGACATTTTGTTTGAATTACGGCCGGAAAGCCGTAAAAAAACTTTCTTTCAAAATCCCCGGTCAGAACCGAGGATCTCCCAGTCAAAAAATTGCGGAGCCATTTACTTTTACCACGGCCAAAAACCGAGGGTCTGACGGCCAAAAAACCGTTAGGCATTGTTTGAATTCCGGCCAGAAAGCCGTGAAACTCTTATCCCCGGTCAAAAACCGAGGATCTCCCCAGTCAAAAAAACTGCGGAGCCATTTCCTTTTACCCCGGCCAAAAAACCGAGGGTCTGACAGCCAAAAAACCATTAGGCATTGTTGGAATTCCGGCCAGAAAGCCGTGAAACTTTTATCCCCGATCAAAAAACCGAGGATCTCCCAGTCAAAAAACTGCGGAGCCATTTACTTTTACCCCGGCCAAAAAACCGAGGATCTAACGGCCAAAAACCGTTAGATATTGTTTGAATTCCGGCCAGAAAGCCGTGAAACTTTTATCCCGGTCAGAAAACCGAGGATCTCCCCAGTCAAAAAACTGCGGAGCCATTTACTTTTACCCCGGCCAAAAAACCGAGGATCTGACGGCCAAAAAACCGTTAGATATTGTTTGAATTCCGGCCAGAAAGCCGTGAAACTTTTATCCCCGGTCAAAAACCGAGGATCTCCCCAGTCGAAAACTGCGGAGCCATTTACTTTTACCCCGGCCAAAAAACCGAGGATCTGACGGCCAAAAACCGTTAGATATTGTTTGAATTCCGGCCGAAAGCCGTGAAACTTTTATCCCGGTCGAAAACCGAGGATCTCCCGGTGAGAAAACTGCGGAGCTAGTTACTTTTACCCCGGCCAAAAATCGAGGATCTGACGGCCAAAAAACCATTAGATATTGTTTGAATTCCGGCCAGAAAGCCGTGAAACTTTTATCCCCGGTCAGAAAATCGAGGATCTCCCAGTCAGAAAACTGCGGAGCCATTCACTTCAACCCCGGCCAAAAATCCGAGGGTCTGACGGCCAAATAACCGTTAGATATTGTTTGAATTCCGGCCAGAAAGCCGTGAAACTTTTATCCCCGGTCAAAAAACCGAGGATCTCCCGGTCAGAAAACTGCGGAGCCATTTACTTTTACCCCGGCCAAAAAACCGAGGATCTGACGGCCAAAAAACCGTTAGATATTGTTTGAATTCCGGCCAGAAAGCCGTGAAACTTTTATCCCGGTCAGAAAACCGAGGATCTCCCAGTCAGAAAACTGCAGAGCCATTTACTTTTACCCCGGCCAAAAAACCGAGGATCTGACGGCCAAAAACCGTTAGATATTGTTTGAATTCCGGCCAGAAAGCCGTGAAACTTTTATCCCCGGTCAAAAAACCGAGGATCTCCCGGTCAGAAAACTGCGGAGCCATTTACTTTTACCCCGGCCAAAAAACCGAGGATCCGACGGCCAAAAAACCGTTAGATATTATTTGAATTCCGGCCAGAAAGCCGTGAAACTTTTATCCCCGGTCAGAAAACCGAGGATCTCCCAGTCAAAAAGCTGCGGAGCCATTTACTTTTACCCCGGCCAAAAAACCGAGGATCCGACGGCCAAAAAACCGTTAGATATTGTTTGAATTTCGGCCGGAAAGCCGTGAAACTTTTATCCCCGGTCAGAAAACCGAGGATCTCCCCGGTCGAAAACTGCGGAGCCATTTACTTTCACCCCGGCCAAAAAACCGAGGATCTGACGGCCAAAATCCGTTAGACATTGGTTGAATTCCGGCCAGAAAGCCGTGAAACTTTTATCCCCGGTCAGAAAAACCGAGGATCTCCCAGTCCGAAAACTGCGGAGCCATTTGCTTTTACCCCGGCCAAAAAACCGAGGGTCTAGCGGCCAAAAAACCGTTAGACATTATTTGAATTCCGGCCAAAAAGCCGTGAAACGTTTATCTCCGGTCAGAAAACCGAGGATCTCCCAGTCAAAAAGCTGCGGAGCCATTTACTTTAACCCCGGCCAAAAAACCGAGGATCTGACGGCCAAAAAACCGTTAGATATTGTTTGAATTCCGGCCAGAAAGCCGTGAAACTTTTATCCCCGGTCAGAAAACCGAGGATCTCCTAAGTCAAAAAACTGCGGAGCCATTTAGTTTATCCCCGGCCAAAAAACCGAGGGTCTAGCGGCCAAAAAACCGTTAGACATTGTTTGAATTCCGACCAGAAAGCCGTGAAACTCTTCTTCAAAATCCCGGCCAGAAAGTCGTGGAACGTTTATTTGTGAAATTGTGATTTTCTTACCCAATACCAAAGAGTCTTTTTAATCGCTTTCTATGTTACAACTAACTCACGAAATTTTCCTAGCAAAACTAGGGCAGAAAAATTTCGTTCGTTTGTTTGTTTTGTTGTCTAAACAGGTTTGACCTCGGGATGCAAGGATCGAGATAACCTACAAATGGAACATCAATCCAGAGTGAAGAAAAGAAGAAAAGAACCAAAAGAAAAGAGTTCAAATGTTGGAGTAAACAAAGGCACGGATTGCTCAGAAGATGATTGAAGTAACAAGCTCCGCCGACTCTATTTCACTCAATGTTACAGAAAATAAACAAGAACGTACAGTTTGTTGAGCATCAAGATTCAGATCGAGGTCTACAGCAAATCAACTAAGATTCAAGATCAAGTTTTCAAGAGAATCATAGATAGGAATCTTGTAACTCATAGTTTGATAGCATAGCTAGTTTAGCTTTAATTTCTCTTTCGGTGCAATAAGGAGGTCAGTAAGCAGTTAAGCAACAGCAGCAACGATAGCAACAGTAACAGCAAAATGTCAGTTCACGGTAGTCCCAGCTACCAAAACTTCCCGAACTATATTGACCTGATTCCTGTTTAGCCCAGGATATGTAGGAGGCCTCTCGAAGCGAAGGCTCGGTCAATATCTTTTCAAAATGCTTCACACGGAGTGCTCGGACGGGCAAAAATCGCTCGTATTAGCTCATTATCTTTGCACGAAAACTCTTCGAGTTTACACGCAAAGAGGGGCAGCTGTGAGCACGTGATTTTTGCCCTACATGAGAATTACTCCTAAAAATTCAAAAATAAAATAGTTTTGCTTTGTGCGTAATTTTTGTGATTTTTGTGTTATTTTTTTTTATTTTGTTATTTTTTTTGCATTTTTTGTTTTTTGTGTGCGCATGTCTATTGTTTAAATTAATATAAAATACAAAATGTTTGCATTTGCATGCAAATTCATGTTTTTAATTTAGAGTAATTAAGTTTGTTTTACGAAAATAAAAAAATAACAAAAAAAAATTATTATGTATTTTTGCATTTTTACCATTTATTGTCCAATTGTGTGATTTTATTTTATTTTTGGTATTTAAATGTGTGTGTTTAATTGATATTAGAGGTTAATTAATATTGATATGTTAATTTTGTTCTATAATTTAAATTAGGGTTTTAAAATTTAGTTTGAATTACTTTAGAAATTAAAATAAAGAAAAAAACAAAATCAAATGAAATGAAAGAAAATCGGATTGGGCCATTTTTGAAATTAAAATTGAGCCCAAAACAATGCCCAATACCAAGCCCCATACCAAATTAACACAGAACCCTAACGCCGCCCCTGCTTCCTCGTCTGAAAAAGCCGGCGGCGACAACGCCGCAACTCCCAAACTAACACCACGGAACCCCCATCACACCCCAAACCCAAATCCGCAAACCCCTTACCTCAAATCCACCTCTAGCTTCTCGAATCGGCGATTGAAGATTCGAGCCAAGACTCAAGTTACCCCAACCGGACCCAAATTCCTACCAATTACCCACCTGACCTCCCTAATCACCAAACCCCCGTTAGTTTGATTCAAATCTGGCCGGAAATCATTAAGCCCCAAAAACCGAGCTAAGAACCCTAAATTTCGAAATAGGGATTTATTTTCGGATTTTTAGAGAAATTGGGGTCTAATAGACCTTAATTGATTCGTTTTCGCTTGAAAACATTTCAATTAAGGTCCATTCGATTCCGAATACGAAATTCATTCTCGGCCACTGCTTTGTTTCGAATTTTTCAGAGGTATTGTGTTCTTTCCTTTCTCTCTTTGTTCATTTTTATTTGTTGTGATTATGGTTGTCCGTTTTTGTGATTTTTCTATTTTTCCTCATCTATTTGGGACCGTTTATTTGGTCGATTTGTTGCTTCTGATTGTTTGTTATAAATGATGTAGTTATAAGATAGGAATTCGATTCGATATTTCGTCGAATAGCTAATTCTTCATTTTTGACTACTCTGGCCGAGAGTTCTTGAATCACTGTCTTTGCGATTGGTTTGTTATCGATTGCACGTGTTGTTATTCGACTGATTGAATGTTGTCGATTAGTTTCGTTAGGTTCGTTTGTTAGAACACTGGAACAAATTTCAGATTTTGCTATTTTGATTCAACACTGTGTTTGGTTTTAAGTTTCTAGTTGTTGTGATAATAAATAGGATTGGAATTGGATTTGGGTATTAGTTGTTTAAGTTTGGTTTAGAAATCTGAAGAAAAACAATATTCAAGGGTGCAAAGTGATGCATTGCACATGGAAAAGATAATGGAATCTGTAAGGCAGCTTGACATTCCATTTAGAGTTCAACTTTGGAGTTTAAAATGAATAAATCAAGTTTGAATAATGTTTTAAGTGGAAATACAGAGGGATGTAGTGAGCTGGACAGATTTAGAATTGATTAAAAAAAGGGTTGCTGGATCTGTTGATGATCTATAAAGGAGAACAGATTCATACACATTGATAGACATTCACAAATACATCTGGCAGAACAATCGACTCACATTGAGAACACAGAGGAGACATCTGAGATAGAGAGCTGAAAACAGATTTTGAGAGCCTTGAAAGCACATGAAAAACTCACAGAAAAGCTGAAGACATTTGAAGAATCTGGAAAACAGAAAACACATACGGCAGAATATAGAAAATAATGCACTGTCTCATTGTTGCTTCTCTATTTTTGGTTTGAATTCAGTCTAGAATTGGCTTCTGAATCTCATCACTAGATTAATGTCACGACCCTAGTTCACCAATTGTGAACATGTCGTGATGGCACCCAGTCCCCACGACTAGGTAAGCCTAACACGATGCGGAATATACAAGTTATGAATACTTAAATAAGAAACAGCGGAGAATAGCATAAAAGATATGTAATCCGTGCCGCTCGGCACATACATCCATCACCCAATGAATAAAACACTACCAAGATCCGGAACCCCACGGTAACACAGACTAAAAGGGAAATACAACTGTGGCTCTATGTGTAAAGAGTATCTAACAACGAAGTGAAGAAAATGTCAACTAGTAATACTAGAATAGAAGGGAAGCCTCCGGATCCGCGGACGTAGCAGATCATACCTCGAAGTCTCTCCAAATGTACTGCTGAATTACCTAGTATGGGCATGTCCTGATGTACCTGGATCCGCACAACAAAAGTGTGCGGAAGAGTAGCATGAGTACACCATGGCGATACTCAGTAAGTGCCAAGCCTAACCTCGATGGAGTAGTGATGAGGAAGGTCAGGGCCCTACTGATATACAATAATATAATGATGATAACAAAATAAACAGTTTAAATAATAATAATTCCCGAACTAACAGCAATAAGACGATTACTGCAATGTCTACAATTAAACTAACAACAAATAGTTAACTCAATAAAACAAATCCAGGACCTCTATGGGAATTGAACCCACAGTCCCATTAACAGTACCCCTAGGTCTCCGGAATCGAACCCGCAGCCCATGTCTCAATAATAAATCAATAACTCAGGATCTCCGGAAATCGGACCCGTAGTCCACATTTCAATAATCTCGGGATCTCGGGAATCGAACCCAACTCTATAAATAAGTCCAGGATCTGGGGGAATTGAACCCACAGTCCCATTCTCAGTACCTTTGGGTCTCCGGGAATCGAACCCGCAGCCCATGTCTCAATAGTATCTCAATAGCTCAGGATCTCCGGGAATCGAACCCGCAGTCCTTACCAATAATCAATAAATCTCAGGATCTCGGGAATCGAACCCGTAGTCCACATTTCAATAAATCTCGGGATCTCGGGAATCGAACCCGTAGTCCACATTTCAATAAATCTCAGGATCTCGGGAATCGAACCCGTAGTCCACATTTCAATAAATCTCAGGATCTCGGGAATCGAACCCGTAGTCCCTACCAATATCACTCCGGGTCTCTGGGAATCGAACCCACAGCCCTGGGTCTCCGGGAATTGAACCCGCAGTCCACCAACACATCAAATAAAGAAAACACACAGAGAGAATATAATATGTTAAATTACAACTTCACCGAAACTAGTGCCCACAATTTATCAAGAAGTTCAAGTAACTCAACTAGGCAATTAAACATGTTGAATCCTAGCTAATCATGCTTTTCTAACTAATACCGGGTAACGGTAACGCTTTTATCAGCTAAGAGCAGGAGTATCACTAATCGGACAATTCAAGTAAAGTGTGTGTTACAACAACCAGCGCATGTACACGCCCGTCACCTCGCATACAAGGCATTTAAACTATCACATAATATCCTAGGGGTGAAAGTTTCCCCACACGAGGTTAGACAAGCCACTTACCTCAATTCCGGTACAAAACCGCTAAGAAATAACCCTCTTGCCGCGAATGTCGGCCTCCACAAGTGTAGTATCTCTGATAAAAATCAATAGAATCACATCAAAATAGGCCAATTGGGCATTACCCAATCAAATTAACTCAAAATTCACCAAAACCCACAAGTTGCCAAAACCCGACTTTCGGTACGCTTAACGGAAATTCACGAAAGTTATATATTCGGAACCCTTGTTTCAATACGAGTCTATGCATATAAAGTTTACCAAATTTGGACTCCGTTTGCCCACTCAAAACCTTGATTTTCTAAAGGTTTTGGTCTAGGGTGAAAAACCCCCATTAATTACCCAAATTCCTCCATTTTCATGAAAAACTTGCATAATATTATCAACAACAATCATAATTGGAGTCCATGATTGATTACCTGAAGAAACCCCTTGAATCTCCCTTCAAAATCGCCCAAATCGCCCCTTAAGCCGAGACCCAAAATGTGTGAAATGTTCTGAAATTTTTCTAACTTCTGATACACTTACTTACAGCGATTTTCGCTTCTGCGGAACATTTTCCGCTTCTACGCATCCGTATCCGCGACCAAAGGGTCGCTTCAGCGATTCCAGGCCTGGCTGGCCATTTCCGCTTCTGCGAACAAGAGGGCCGCTTAAGCGGATCCGCTTCTGCGAAGAAGCATCCGCTTCTGCGGAACGTCCGCCTCTGCGCATAATTGACCGCTTCCGCGGTCTCGCCCAAACGGTAAGATGTCCGCTTCTGCGGACCATGTCCATTTCTCCCCGTCCGCTTCTGCGATCACTGGCATCGCACCAGCGACCCCGCTTCAGCGGATTGGCTTCCGCTTCTGCGGAAACAGCCGCTCCTGCGCATCTCGTCCGCTTCTGCGGACACGCTCCTGCGCCCAAAATTCCGCAGGAGCGGAAACAACAGAAGCAGGATCCCAACCTGCAATTCTTCCACATTTTCTCTCGTTTAACCATCCGAAATCACCCCGAGGCCCCCAGGGCCTCATCCAAACATACCAACACATCTTAATCCCTTATTCGAACTTGCTCAAATCCTCAAAACACGTCTAACAACATCAAATCCCATAATTCACATCGAATTCAAGCCTAAATTTCTTAAAACTTTCCGAATTGCACATTCGATCAAAAACCCGACCAAACGACGTCCGAATGACCTGAAAATTTGCGGACATATCCAAAATCACATAACAAAGCTACAGAAATTGTCGGAATTCCATTCCGACCCTCGGATCAAAATCTCACCTAACGTTCGGATTCGCCAAAATTTCAACCTTCGGCATTTCAAGCCTAATTGAGCTACGGACCTCCAAAATACATTCCGAACGCGCCCCCAACCCCGAAATCACCTAACGGAGCTAATGGAACCATCGGATTTCCGTTCCGAGATCGTCTTAACACTGTTCCGGCTACTGGCCATTTTCTAGCTTCAAAGCTCTTATTTAGGGACTAAGTGTCCCAAAATGCTCAAATTTTCAGAACCGACTCTCCCGGCAAACCACAATAGTAGAAATGAACTTAGGGGAACAGTTAAATTAGGGATTGGGGCGTAATTTTCTAAAACGACCGGTCGGGTCGTTACATCTTCCCACACTTAAAGATTCGTTCGTCCTCGAACGGGCATAGAAAACATACCTGGAGTAGTGAAAAGATGAGGGTACTGGCTGCGCATATCCTGCTCGGTCTCCCAAGTCGCCTCCTCGACCGGCTGGCCCCGCCACCGAACCTTTACCGAAGCGATGTTCTTTGACCTTAGCTTTCTGACTTGCCTGTCTAGAATGGCTACTGGCTCCTCAACATAAGACAAATCCTTGTCTAGCTGAACGGATGTGAAATCCAACACATGCGACGGGTCACCATGGTATCTCCGGAGCATGGAGACATGAAACACGGGGTGAACTCCGGCTAGGCTGGGAGGTAAGGCCAACTCATAAGCAACCTCCCCAACACGCCTCAAAATCTCAAAGGGCCAATAAATCTAGGACTCAGCTTTCCTTTCTTCCCAAACCTCATAACGCCCTTCATGGGCGAGACTCGAAGTAGAACCCGCTCGCCCACCATAAAAGCCACATCGCGAACCTTCTTGTCCGCATAACTCTTCTGTCTAGACTGGGCTGCACGAAGTCTGTCCTGAATCACCTTGACCTTGTCCATAGCCTCCTGAACCATATCAGTACCTAGCAACCTGGCCTCGCCCGGCTCAAACCAACCCACGGGAGACCCGCACCTCCTACCATATAGGGCCTCGTACGGTGCCATCTGAATACTAGACTGGTAGTTGTTGTTATAAGCAAACTCCGCCAGTGGCAAGAAGTGATCCCATGAACCTCCAAACTCAATCACGCACGCACGGAGCATATCCTCCAAAATCTGAATAGTGCGCTCGGACTGCCCATCAGTCTGGGGGTGAAATGTCGTGCTCAGCTCCACCCGAGTACCTAACTCCTGCTGTACGGCTCTCCAGAACCGTGAAGTGAACTGAGTGCCTCTATCTGAAATGATGGAAACTGGAATACCATGCAGCCGAACTATCTCCTTGATATAGATCTCCGCCGGTCGCTCCGATGAATAAGTAGTGCTCACCGGTATAAAATGGGCGGACTTGGTCAACCGATCCACAATAACCCAAATGGAATCAAATTTCCTAACAGTCCGTGGAAGCCCAGATACAAAGTCCATGGTGATCCGGCTACGGGCCATTTTCTAGCTTCAAAGCTCTTATTTAGGGACTAAGTGTCCCAAAATGCTCAAATTTTCAGAACCGACTCTCCCGGCAAACCACAATAGTAGAAATGAACTTAGGGGAACAGTTAAATTAGGGATTGGGGCGTAATTTTTCTAAAACGACCGGTCGGGTCGTTACAATTAAAATCTTAGGAGTCCAGATTCTGCATTTGTTGAGATGAAAGTTGGTTTGATTTTAGTTATAAAAAGCCTTGATTTGGAGTTGTTTTAAGTCTAGAAATCCGTGTTGCATTACTGGAGGTTGCACTGATCAAGTTTTTGTTGTTCTGTTGCTACTATTGGTCCCCTGTTGCTGATTGAATCTCACTTTCCTTCTTACTTTGCAACTTACAGGTATGTTCCTAGATTTAAAATGCTGGAACTAAACTGATATGTAGAGACTCATTTGAAATCAAATAATGGAAGAATGAAGCTCGAATTGTTTGATTCACTGTAATTTGCATTGCTGCAGACTTGCTTACACTGTTTTCCTTCTCTTTTGTTTTGGTTGAATTGGATTTCGGCAATGTATAACCAGGACAAGTCTTATGTTTTAATTTAAGGTCTTCTTGGATTGCTCCCAGGTTTTCCATTAGATCATGAGAATTATGCAGATGGTAACGTTGTTTAGTTCGTGATTTCAGTCGTAAATAATACACTTCTTGTTTCTAATAGCTAGATTCTAATAATGCAAAAATGATTAGGTTGGTTGTGCTATTAAAATCAAGTTTCATTTTAATTCTTCATGTCTGTAATTCACCAGAAATCGACTGTATAGACCCATTTAGTGTGAATCAAGGGCCATTTAATTGGTATCATTTACATTCGAATATGTGGCATTGTTAAATTTCATTGGTTGTAATTTTGAACGTTCGCAAAAAGGGGGTAGTGTTTAAGATAAATCTCGAGCTAGCCGACCTCAGGCGATTTCGATCCTTTGATCCCCCCGGTAGCTTAAATGTGACCAAATGCGGTAAATAATTTAAAATTGTATTATAGTATTGAACATGTTTTAAAATCAGATATTTTAGCCATTTATAATAATTGAAGCGACCGTGCTAGAACCAAGGGACCCGGGGGTGCCTAACACCTTCCCTCGGGTCAACAGAATTCCTTACTTAGAATTTCTGGTTCGCAGACTTCATTGGAAAGTCGAAATTTCCTCGATTAGGGATTTAAATAAATCGGTGACTTGGGACACCTTAATTTATTCCAAGTGGCGACTCTGAAATAAATAGAATAATCCCGTTTCGAATATTGTCACTTAAATTGGAAAAACTCCCTTGCGCTTCTACCCCCGGGTAGCGGGCGCGCCAAAAGGAGGTGTGACAAACCCTTGTGCTTTATTTTATTTACCCGACTAACCTTTAATCAATAAGACCCTTAAAGCCAAAATTGAATTTACCCAAATAGCCACAACTAAACAGTCTTTCAATCATAGTCAATTTAAGACTAAGTAACAAAGTCTTAGTTGCAGAATTGACCAACATTTAGACAATCTTACAGACACAACCCTAATACGACTAATCACCCAATTAACCCTTTAATTAATCAGAAATTCAGAAGAGTCAAGAGTCAAAATTACATTGTGATGATAACCAGCATTAGACATTCTTACAGATATAGCCATATTATGATTAAACACTCAATTAACAGGACACAGAGGAACAAATTGATAATAGGTTGAATCCCATTAACAGAACACTCAATCAAGAATCTAGATTTATCGAGTAAAAACCATAAGTGGCTACAAAGCATGTAATTCAACTAGTGACTTAATCAGAAGAAAAACTTATAGCATGTGAACCCATAGTCGATTTCATGAACAAACAAAGAGAACTTTGAGCATGCAACAGACTCGGGATAGCAGGAATCGACAAATAATAAAGACAAACAGAAACAAATATACACAGAAGAAAAAATTAGGGTTTTTGGGATACTTAGCTTTTACGTGTGTTTTTTTTTCTTTTCCTTTTCTTTCTTTCTTTCTTCTTTCTTCTTTCTTCTTTTTCTTCGTTTTCTTTCTTGTTCTTGATTTTCCGGTCATCAGGAGTCCATAAGCCTTTTCTTGGTCGTTGGACTTTCAAACAGACTCTTTGAGTCTTATTTTTTGTAAAAAGATCTTGGTTAAGAGACTGGGGTTTGATGGGGTAACTTTTGGGTGAAGTGTATCTGCCGGAGTAGGGTTACGGCAAGATACTTTTCAAGATTCGAAGGGTTTGGGTTAGATTCGAAGGAAAGCGCGTAGATGGGGTGAAAGAGGGGTTCAGGGTGGTTCAGGGGTGTTAATGGTGGAGGGTGGTTCAAAAGGTGGTGGTCGCCGGCTAGGGTTCCGGCGACCTGTTTTTCCAGATTCGAGACGATGAAAGGATTTTTGGTCGGAACTAAGGTGATGAGGTGAAAGAGGAGGAGGAATAGGTTTAGGGGTGTGGAGGCTGGTCGGAGAAGATGACCAGAATTGAACCACCGGTAGGGTTCCGGTGGCCCAAGTAGAGAGAATGAGGGGATTGATGGCTGCTAGGGTTTCTGATGGGGAAGAAGGTAAAAGTGGAAATGAATACAATACACGTTAGGTGTATTGATATATTAAAAATGTGAGATGATTTCCAACCATTAGATCAAGCCAGATTGAAGGGCCAGGATTCATTTACTTTCAAACGACGATGTATAATTAAATGAGGCCCTCAATTTCATCCGTTAGATTAGCCAATTGAACGGTCCTGATCATTTATGACTAACGACGTCATTTTAATTATTATGCAACCGCTATTCCTGGGCCATTTAATCATATTTTTAACGGTCCTGTCACGACCCCAAATCCGGTCGTGATGGCGCCCAGCACATTGCTAAGCCAGCCTGACCAATCCATATCAACCACGGAGCTAGAAGCTCTCTTTAACCCATTTAAGCATATTAAATCACGAAGCAATAGTGATACAAATAACGAAAACAGGGAACCAAGTCCCATAATACATCAACTCCCATAGACCAAGGGTCAAGAGTCATGAGCCTCTACTGAACATGAGTGTGTAAAGGTTTACAAAATACCAAGTGCGGAAAGAAATGTCAATACAAAATAAAAAGACAGTAGGAAGGAATATCGGGTCCTGCGGACTCTGCAGCTACCTCGTATATCCCACAGATGTCGCCTCGCACAGCTACCGGATCACTGCTGAGAGGTACCTGGATCTGCACACAAGGTGCAGGGAGTAAAATGAGTACTGCCAGACTCAGTGGTAATAAACAAGGGTAAGACAGCGCAGATAAGAAATCCGCAATAAAGCACTATGTAAAGCTATAATCAGCTACCCTGTCATAGAATCAATCTTCACTGTACCTGTACCAACAAATACCAATAAATAGCATAACAGCTAGCAGATGTAGCTAAATGCAATGCAATGCACGATATGACCGCTACGGCGTGTAGCCCGACTCCAATTTTGGGTACCCGTGCTCACTGTGGGGGTTCAGACTCCGGAGGGGCTCCTACAGCCCAAGCACATCTCATAGAGATATCACCGCGGCGTGCAGTCCGATCCAACATATATCTCGCTGCGGCGTGCAGCCCGATCCACTACTAGTCGAGCTAATATGCAGATACAGCCTCACATGCTCAAAAGTAGTTTTTGAAAACTCTTTTATCATTTTTCAGTTGGAAAACAGTAATATCAAGTTCCAGAGATTGGAATTAGCATAATAACAAAAATAGCTGCGGACTAGTAGTAAACTAGCATGTCTATGTGATAAGACAAAGATAATGATCCTCGCGGGATCCAATAACTGGCTCACGGCCCACATGTATAATCAACCGCCCGAGGAGGGGGTTCCTCGGCTCAAGAGTGGCCATTATCACAATATATATATATACAACCATCCGAGAAGGAGGTTCGACGGCTCTAGAATAACCAATAATATAATATCAACAGGTTGGACTAATATGTAGTCTCCAGTTCATGATCGACCCCGCACTCTCAAGAGTGTGCGTGTCTCGCCGCTATACAGCGTCACAAAGTGGTATACCGGGGTTTCGAACCCGCCGGTCATCACCCACATCTATTACTCACCTCAATACAGCGCGACGACTATTCCGCAATGCCCTTGCCACGAGAATCAAGCTCCGCACGCGTAGAATCTGATCAAATACAGTAAAAATACAACAATTTAGGCCAATGGGACGACACCCAATCAATACAACTCAATTTACATCAAAATTCCCAAAGTTGTCAAAACCCGAGCCCCGGGCCCACATTCCGAAAATTTACGAAATTCACATTTCTGGAACCCTCGTCTCAATACGAGTCTAAGCATATCAATTTTACCAAAATCGGACTCCGTTTGCCCACTCAAATCGGTGTTTTTCTTCAATTTAGGCTTAGGGCTCAAACCCACATTTAATCTTCCATTTACAGGGAATTAACCAAGTATTTCATGTTAAAATGATGTAATTAAGCCACAAAACTTACCTCCGACGAATCTCCGATGAAATCCCAGCAATCTCCCGTGATTTCTTCTCTCTAGGGCTCAAAATTATGTTTTGGGGTGTGAAACCCGCGAGCCCTCTGTTCTGTGATATAAATTCACTGCCAGAGCAATTTGCTCTACGCGATCGCGATCTTCCTCACGCGATCGCGATGCTCAAATTCACGGCCTCATGCGATCGCGACTTCCTTCACGCGATCGCGAAGCACAGTCACCCTGCCTCACGCGATCGCATCCTTCACTCCTGCGATCGCGTAGCATATTTCTCCTGGACCCATTTCTTCTTCTACGCGATCGCGTATATTGGCCCGCGATCGCGATCAACACCCGATCAATTCTACGCGATCGCGACTCTTACCCTGCGATCGCGATGCCTTATCTCCCCGCTCTACGCGATCGCATCCCCATCCCCGCGATCGCGGAGAGCAATTGTCTGCTGAGGTTATGACAGCAACCAGATTTTTCTCTTTTCTTTCAACAATGGTCCGTTTGGACCCCCGAATTCATCCCGAGACTCCCGGGACCCCAACGAAAACTACCAACATACTCCAAAACATGATACGAACTTATTCCAACCATAAAAACACCATACTAAACATCAAAATCACCAATTACACACGGATTCAAGCCTAAATTTCTTAAAACTTTCCGATTTACACATTCGATCAAAAACCCGACCAAACGATGTCCGAATGACCTGAAATTTTGCAGGCACATCCAAAATCACCTAACGGAGCTACAGAAATTGTCGGAATTCCATTCCGACCCCCGGATCAAAATATCACCTACCATCCGGTTATCGCCAAAATTCAACATTCGCCAATTCAAGCTTAAAACTACACCGGACCTCCGAATTCAATTCCGATTGTTCTCCTAAGTCACAAATCACCTCCCGGAACTATCCGAATCATCAGAATCCGATTCCGAGCCCTCTAACCAAATAGTCAACTCTGGGTTGACTTTCCTTATTCAAGTCTCCTTCAAAAAGGCTATATGCCTCATTTTCAATCCAATTCACTCCTAATTTACCCGATAGACTCTAACACTGATATAAAATCATAAAACATGTAATTACAACATAACGGGGTGGTAATTCCCATAACGACGGGCCGGGTCGTTACATTCTCCCCAACTTAAACAAACGCTTGTCCTCGAGCGTACCGGAGTGGTACTAGAAGCAACTCAATAGCTGAATGACCTTACCAAGCATATATTCGGGCGATCATACGTCACCCTATCTCACGCAAGTCCGAAAACACCATACAGCTGAAATCTCACAGACCATCTTAACCATAAACCACATTGCACTTTCTGAAATCATATACCAATTGCTAATCCCATTCATGTACTCAGGATACACTAGAATCCACTGCAATAAGCCATACTCACCACTCCGGGTGAGATCATATGATGTGTCAAACAACCCAATCACTCGAGACGATAGTCTCTAATCACAACAACTGGCCACAATAACCAAATACTAGCTGAAAACCTCTTTCATTAGATAGAGTCTTATTCCAACACCTCCATATCATGCCCACGGCAACCGAACACGCGATATATCGAACCCATCTCTCAGGTCAACCATTCATGAATCCATTTCACTTTTAACTGATACCACAACATATTTCGGACCCAAATCTCGGTATTACCTTTCTAACCAACTAAAATCACATATACTCACATTCATTATTGGTTCCAACGACCATTTCGATTATAACACATCGCACTGGTGATAAGACACCTCAACACCGGCCTAAGCCACGACGAGCACAACATAGGCTCCAATAGAAACGTCTGCACACACTCGAATCATGACAGCTCAAATCATGACAACTGTCTCCAGCAAATAGAGCTGCAATTTAATCCCTCTATGCCATCATAATATAGAACTGAGATCGCGTCTCGTATTATAGAAATAAAGTACCCGAATCCTCCTCGAGAGGTCATAACATCACGTGGCCTTGCCACAATTTATGATTCTATCCAAACACTATTACTCATGAAACACCTCAAGTTACCAAGCTCAAAAAGGTCATCCACGCACAGATCTAGGTCTGAACCCAAGCAATCAACCTCACCCACAGTGAAACAATTAATGTATGCTATCACATCCTGAAAGGACACAACCGATGTGCCATTCGCCAAACGATACTCAATACGGACTTTTCCTCAGAAGCTAGGAAGTATTGTATACCAGGTAATATATAACTAACTCTATTTTCACATTACACTGTTGCGGCGTGCAACCCGCTCCAATGACATACCCGTGGCGGCGTGCCACCCGATCTAGATACCATACCCGTGGCGGCGTGCCACCCGATCCAAGTAACCCTCGTCAAATGAATACGCGTCGAGTCAAGTTGCTCATCATAATAAACATATATCGCCTCAAGTTTGGCCACATGAAACGCATCTGACAACGTTTCTCAATACTGGAACTGAATCAATGGTAGATACTTCTACACTAACATCCGCCACTAAGGTCCAACTGACAAAGCAATGCCTACCAGCCGTCCGCTGGTCCTGTGTACAACTACTCTGTTGGAGCATACTCTGATGCTCTCTGCTACGCAATTTGTGCCATTTTCCGACATAGCCCATATCACATTAGTCTAGACGACCTGGCTTATGTCAACCAGTCAGCAATCAAGTATCATAATCCGAATTCGTTTTATCAAGTCAAGAGAGAGCCTCTAAGGATTCCGATTTCCAATAATCACAAAACGGTGTCGATGCACACGATATACAACTACTGCATAAGCGGATTAACGAGAATTTCAAGTCTCCTACACATATATAACATATGAATCACTATGCCCGATTCCGTATTTCACCGTACATATACATAACGCACATCAAGCGTCCATTCATACCACGACAGCCATTCAGAAATTTCATTATGCCATCAACGACTCAATTATTTTAGTCGATCCAACAAGAGAATACCACTCTACCATGGATATTATCAGTTTACATTACCTTGTCCCTTTGCACCATATACCCTGCCAAATTACTAGAATAGCAGTACCATTTTCTTAAATCACTAGCAGCTGTCCGCGCTGCTCAATAATTTTATTGACTTTCCATATATTATGAACTGATCTCAAAACCTAGAATATACCATTATCAACTTTCCATAACACATCGTGTATACCATATCACACTAAGACAACATGAAAATTCATATCCCTTTCCTCCGCCTCAACATTGGCGCACTCAACTAGTCAAGGACTTTCGTGATCCCATATAGAAGAAAACTCATTACACATTCCACGCTTCGCATATCGATAGGAATATACTCATCTTCAAACCATGATAAAACACATCACAAACTATTTCTTCCCATTCATTGCATAAGTTAAACTGCCAAGACTGAGTCCTTATACCCATATTATACTCATATCGGGTTACACGACTGCCAACACTCAAAAGCTTTATTGCACAATATCTGCAAGACTTCTTACTTCAACCACATACCAGGAATTAGTCGTATTCTTTATCATACCGCTTCGGTTTATTAACAAGTCATTCCATTTACCCAGTTTCCTTTCTGATTCATCTTTGATTTAATATTAGCCACTACTGTAGCACCATAACACATGAACTCATTATTGTAGCACCATAACACATCAACTCATTCCACACGAGACTCGTACATAAGACCACACGGTAAGGATCACATCCTACAATACTTTATTTTGAAGAACCTCTTGCGATTTGAATTCGTTATCATTACCTTCCAATACGGATTACATAGAATCCCATCATTCACATAATATAACACAAGTACCGATCTCTTCTAACGAACCCACCATCTTTAGCCACATGCACAATTTTGAGACACCTGACTGTTACAAGTAAAATCTTGAACACCGTAAACAATTCTCGGCGTCAGTCATCCTTATTCAGCTGTAATTCAATTGTCTTATTGAACAGAACCACTCGTGCCTTATTAGAACTCTGACACTACAGATCATGATTACATACGGATACAATTAGCTATCTTTCTTTTCTATACACCGAACATTCTTTACCAACCTCAGTTCAAAATACCCTAGTATTTCTTCACATCTACGAAGCACCATAACCTTTATCAGAATTTTCCAACATACTTAGAGACAGAATCAACATAGCACACAATAGTGCAATCGGTTAATCAATAGCAACCTCCCCAACTTAGCTCGAAGCCATTCATCAAAGCACTTTCAACCACTCATATCGGTATTACTCAAGTGATGCCGAAATGTTAGTATGATATTAAACTCAAGTCATTTACAAGCTTCGGCGGAGATTCGAATCATCAGAAATATTAACTCTTTTGCAATTCTTGCATTCATTCACACACAACAGCTACGCCCCCTCTTTAGGTGACAAAATCTTTTCTAAGTCCCGAATTTTCCAAAAATTTCGGCAGAGTTTCCTTTGTAAATTGGCCTATCCACCTGCCAGAGAATCACCAAACCATCCTAGCTATACTTCCACAACTCAACAAGATATCACAATGTATTTCAACAACATTAAATATCAATACTACACGAATTATATCATCACAATTTATACTTGAACCTGCGATGTATCTGCTCGAATCATAACACATATCAATACCTTTCAATTACACATGAGAATCAACCCACCTACCTCGCCTCAATTTAGCATTTCAGCACAATACCTTCCACCAGGATACACATAGCATAATCATTTTAGTCTTCCTGAGTTTAAACTTGTTCCACTACACCTAAGGCACTTTACCTTCCAATTACGAGATATGATAATTATTCACCATGCCCATAGCTCGGGGCTACACAACAGTTTAGATAAGAGTCGAACAATTAACAACTCATCCATTAGTAAACCTTCCATAATACTCTACAGATCGGCACAAGGCCTCAAACATGGCTACTAGCCCAAGTACATAGATATAAGCCCAGTCTTAGTCACTTTACACAGTAATTTATCAATTGGGAAGGATCAAGTCCAAATCCCCAGTCACAATACCACCACGCTCGTCACATGACGCGTATTCCATCTCAGCACATCACTTTATAGTGCAAATACGGGGTTTCAAACCGTCAATACATTATCTATTGCCACCACTCACAAAATCAGCACCTCAATGCTCAAGTCATAAACAAGGTCCAGCCTCAAGTCATCCTGACTGGCCCAACATGAACTCACCGAGATTATATCTCGCCCCTCGTTCGAGGAAATCATAAGCCATAAGGCAATTACATTACTGAGCGCTCGATGCGTACACAGACGTGTGGAAGGAATTTCAAAATTATATCTCAAGCTGAATCAAGTACGCACGATAAGAATTCCAAGAAATGTGAAGTGTTTCCTAAAGGTTCGCAGCCTCCCGAGGATAAGTACAGGCGTCCCCGTACCGATCCACAAGACTCTACCAACCGGCTCAAGACTCATGAGGCCTAGTAAACCTAGGCTCTGATACCAACTTGTCACGACCCCAAATCCGGTCGTGATGGCGCCCAGCACATTGCTAAGCCAGCCTGACCAATCCATATCAACCACGGAGCTAGAAGCTCTCTTTAACCCATTTAAGCATATTAAATCACGAAGCAATAGTGATACAAATAACGAAAACAGGGAACCAAGTCCCATAATACATCAACTCCCATAGACCAAGGGTCAAGAGTCATGAGCCTCTACTGAACATGAGTGTGTAAAGGTTTACAAAATACCAAGTGCGGAAAGAAATGTCAATACAAAATCAAAAGACAGTAGGAAGGAATATCGGGTCCTGCGGACTCTGCAGCTACCTCGTATATCCCACAGATGTCGCCTCGCACAGCTATGGATCACTGCTGAGAGGTACCTGGATCTGCACACAAGGTGCAGGGAGTAAAATGAGTACTGCCAAACTCAGTGGTAATAAACAAGGGTAAGACAGCGCAGATAAGAAATCCGCAATAAAGCACTATGTAAAGCTACAATCAGCTACCCTGTCTTAGAATCAATCTTCACTGTACCTGTACCAACAAATATCAATAAATAGCATAACAGCTAGCAGATGTAGCTAAATGCAATGCAATGCATGATATGACCGCTACGGCGTGTAGCTCGACTCCAATTTTGGGTACCCGTGCTCACTGTGGGGGTTCAGACTCCGGAGGGGCTCCTACAGCCCAAGCACATCTCATAGAGATATTCCCCTGCGGCGTGCAGTCCGATCCAACATATATCTCGCTGCGGCGTGCAGCCCGATCCACTACTAGTCAGCTAATATGCAGATACAGCCTCGCAGGCTCAAAAGTAGTTTTTGAAAACTCTTTTATCATTTTTCAGTTGGAAAACAGTAATATCAAGTTCCACAGATTGGAATTAGCATAATAACAAAAATAGCTGCGGACTAGTAGTAAACTAGCATGTCTATATGATAAGACAATGATAACGATCCTCGCGGGATCCAATAACTGGCTCACGGCCCACATGTATACTCAACCGCCCGAGAAGGGGGTTCCTCGGCTCAAGAGTGGCCATTATCACAATATATATATATACAACCATCCGAGAAGGAGGTTCGACGGCTCTAGAATAGCCAATAATATAATATCAACAGGTTGGACTAATATGTAGTCTCCAGTTCATGATCGACCCCGCACTCTCAAGAGTGTGCGTGTCTCGCCGCTATACAGCGTCACAAAGTGGTATACCGGGGTTTCGAACCCGCCGGTCATCACCCACATCTATTACTCACCTCAATACAGCGCGACGACTATTCCGCAATGCCCTTGCCACGAGAATCAAGCTCCGCACGCGTAGAATCTGATCAAATACAGTAAAAATACAACAATTTAGGCCAATGGGACGACACCCAATCAATACAACTCAATTTACATCAAAATTCCCAAAGTTGTCAAAACCCGAGCCCCGGGCCCACATTCCGAAAATTTACGAAATTCACATTTCTGGAACCCTCGTCTCAATACGAGTCTAAGCATATCAATTTTACCAAAATCGGACTCCGTTTGCCCACTCAAATCGGTGTTTTTCTTCAATTTAGGCTTAGGGCTCAAACCCACATTTAATCTTCCATTTACAGAAATTTAACCAAGGATTTCATGTTAAAAATGATGTAATTAAGCCACAAAACTTACCTCCGACGAATCTCCGATGAAATCCCAGCAATCTCCCGTGATTTCTTCTCTCTAGGGCTCAAAATTATGTTTTGGGGTGTGAAACCCGTGAGCCC
The DNA here is from genome assembly GCA_032618575.1 of Nicotiana noctiflora. Classification (NCBI taxonomy): domain Eukaryota; kingdom Viridiplantae; phylum Streptophyta; class Magnoliopsida; order Solanales; family Solanaceae; genus Nicotiana; species Nicotiana noctiflora. Next base: position 83,604 of record JASVEL010010565.1, read on the forward strand.
TCTGTTCTGTGATATAAATTCACTGCCAGAGCAATTTGCTCTACGCGATCGCGATCTTCCTCACGCGATCGCGATGCTCAAATTCACGGCCTCACGCGATCGCGACTTCCTTCACGCGATCGCGAAGCACAGTCACCCTGCCTCACGCGATCGCATCCTTCACTCCTGCGATCGCGTAGCATATTTCTCCTGGACCCATTTCTTCTTCTACGCGATCGCGTATATTGGCCCGCGATCGCGATCAACACCCGATCAATTCTACGCGATCGCGACTCTTACCCTGCGATCGCGATTCCTTATCTCCCCGCTCTACGCGATCGCATCCCCATCCCCGCGATCGCGGAGAGCAATTGTCTGCTGAGGTTATGACAGCAACCAGATTTTTCTCTTTTCTTTCAACAATGGTCCGTTTGGACCCCCGAATTCATCCCGAGACTCCCGGGACCCCAACGAAAACTACCAACATACTCCAAAACATGATACGAACTTATTCCAACCATAAAAACACCATACTAAACATCAAAATCACCAATTACACACGGATTCAAGCCTAAATTTCTTAAAACTTTCCGATTTACACATTCGATCAAAAACCCGACCAAACGATGTCCGAATGACCTGAAATTTTGCAGGCACATCCAAAATCACCTAACGGAGCTACAGAAATTGTCGAATTCCATTCCGACCCCCGGATCAAAATATCACCTACCATCCGGTTATCGCCAAAATTCAACATTCGCCAATTCAAGCTTAAAACTACACCGGACCTCCGAATTCAATTCCGATTGTTCTCCTAAGTCACAAATCACCTCCCGGAACTATCCGAATCATCAGAATCCGATTCCGAGCCCTCTAACCAAATAGTCAACTCCGGGTTGACTTTCCTTATTCAAGTCTCCTTCAAAAAGGCTATATGCCTCATTTTCAATCCAATTCACTCCTAATTTACCCGATAGACTCTAACACTGATATAAAATCATAAAACATGTAATTACAACATAACGGGGTGGTAATTCCCATAACGACGGGCCGGGTCGTTACAGGTCCAGATTTAGACCCTTGGGCAACGTCGTTTGATTTATTAGACAATCATTGTTTTGGTCCGTTTGATTCGGCTTTTCAATGGTCCAGATTTGCTTGCTTGAAACGATGTCGTTTTAGTTCATGTAGGTTGCCCGGTTATTTTTATTTGGGCCTGGTCTATTGTGTTAATTCATTGGGCCACTGGTTTTGTTGTTTGGCCCAAATCTTTTGTATATTATATTTTACTTTGTATTATATTTATATTTCCTTGTATTTTCGTATTATGATTTTATTTATTTTTTATGTATTTTGTATTACTCATTTATTTATTATTTTTCGTATTTTCTATGTATTTTTCTTTTGATTTCTAATTTTCTAGAATTAAAGCATAATCTTCTTATTTTTGGTATTTTCTTTTAATTTTCTAACTTTCTTAGAGTTAAGGATAATTTCTTTTGGTATTTTCATATTTAATATGAAAAATGTATTTTATTTTAATTCCTTTAAACAATAAAACGAATACTGGTATTTCTACACAGTTATCAATAAATTACATACAAAAAATCATTTTCATTATATTTTAGAATAATTGGCTTTGGGGCGAAAATCATGTGCGCACAGCAGTCTGTCATAAGCGTTTATTATTCACGGTTTGAATGAGTATAAGTGTTCAATTGGCAATTATCTAAATTTAGGGATTAGCATGACAAAGTGGCACAAGTACATGTGTCATTTAGGCCATTCTACCTATTATTATTGTTATTATTATTATTATTAGGTCAACATAGATGGGCCCACAACTTCCATTTATTTTCAGTCATACTTGCCTTTTTTATTATTTTCAATCATACCCCTGTGCAAAGATATAGGTCGTGACTCGTGAGTACATGCGACTTACTGTTTAATTAATTTTTGCTTTTCTTTTTGTGCAATATAAATATATCAGCATAAATGGGCACATTACTTCCATCATACCATTCCTGCTCTCTCTATACTTGTCAGCTTCTTCCGTATTTGATTGTGTTATTTAAGAGACAACAATGACAAACACACTGAAATGAAAACAAAAATGACACTGCTGTAGTAGTATACGATGATCGAGCCTCCGACTTTCATATCACTTTGATCACCACTCGCCACTAGGCTACCTCTCTCAACTACGTCAAGGGCATCCAAGATTTACTATATATTACTAAAGTACTAATATTTGACTTTTCGAAAAAGGGTGTTCGACTAACCGCCCTTTGGTCATTGTAGCTCCCCTTGTTTGATTGTATTATTTAAGATAACACATTGAGAAAACAACAACGGCAAACCTAATAAATTCTCACAAGTCGGGTCTACGGAGGGTAGTGTGTACGCAAGTTTTATCTCTATCTTGAAAGGGTATAGATATTTCTGATAGACACCCGGCTAAAGAAAAGATAAAAAGAAGCGGCGGCAATAAGCAGTAACAACAGTAAGATATTTAGAAAATTGAAGTGAAAGATAGCAATCAACAATATGCAGTGATGGCAATCTATGAAAAAGAAGGATACCATGCTAGCACTAATGTAACCGGCGTGAGAAAGAAAAAGAAAAACGTTCGACTACATACTAGCCTTCTATCATAATTCTCGTCCTCCGCACCCTCTTATTTAGGGTCATGTCCTCGGTAAGCTCCAGTTGCAGAGAGATAACACGTTGAGACAAAACAAAAAAATTCATTTCCATAACTCCAACTGTCCCTCTGTTACATATGTAATCTTTGTTATCTCAAATCATAAAGAGGTAATATATAGTTGTGTATGTTTGGACTACTTATTGTGTGTGTGTGTGAAAGAACAGGTGTTTCATTAGTAAGCCTTGGTTGGTTCTGTGGTGAGTCCAAATCCAAAAGGGAAAAGAGGGTCATAATGTGAATCACCAACATTCATAGGGAGTTGATCAACCGTCTTGAACCAAGTCCTAGCAAGTTTACCAGTGAAACCATAGTCACCAAATAAGACATCAGCTACACCTTGCCCTTCTGTTCCTGGTAACCAAGCTGCAACAAGTGCATCCACTTGAGCTAGGTATGGTTGAATCACGACCGGCCTGCCCGTGAGGAGCACAACCACGCATTTCACCGTGGCACAAACTGTGGTCATGATGTCTGGACCGGGTGCGGGGATTGTTAAGTTTAGGGTGTCACCAGAGCCTTCTGCATATGGCGTCTCGCCCACCACGACAATGGCGTAGGAGAAGTTGTTGGACTTGATGAATTCAGCATCTGGATTTTCCTCGAACACAACCTTTGTTTCTGGATCAACTGTATTCTCTATGGCTGAGAGGATTGTAGTACCTAGTAAAAAAAAGTGACTAATTGATTAGTGCACAATAGAGTTATGGACTTGTTCAATTAACTTTGAAACTGCAGTTGAGTCAAAATAGGTTAAGCAGTGGGTCGTAGTCTGACCCGTCCAACACAAATTCGGACATATAAAACTTATGGTTAAAAAAGATTGACATTCCAAGTTTTTCATATTTTCTTTTTTAGTAGGGGCACCGTGTGACTATAGATCACGGGGTCGAGTCGTCAACCACCCATTGAAACTTGTGTCAAGGTATGCTGCCTTTTTTGCAACCCATTGAGATGCGGCTCTTCCTCAAATCTTACATGAACATAGATGCTTCGTGTATCAAACTTCTCTCTTTTTTGGGAGAGGGTGGGATTGGTCTACGTACCGAAACTGATAACTTTTGAGATTAGTGCAAGGTTATATACAAAAGATAAATTTTTGGCTCTCTCTTTAGCCCTATGTCTTTTATCCCTAAGAGATCTTCCTCTACTAGTAGGTTTTTTCCGGAAAATTCTATTATTCTGGTGTGGATGAAAGGCAGGCGTCTAATTCTTGGATTTAATAGGACTCTTTAGAAGCGTCCAAAGGATGAACGAGATGAATGTTTGTTGTCCCAACCATTCTTTTAGTCAAGCCCGCTAAGGAAAGGGATGACTTAGAATAAAGTTTTCGTGTTGTTGATTCCTAGGTGTGGTGCTTCTTCCCATATGTTGCTTATTAGTACTAGTAGAGTAGTATTGACCCGTAATACAGAACCTCTAGGCATAGCCCTTCGCTTAATACTAGAAGCGAGAATCGAAACATTGTTTGAGTAGACAAGGTAATAAGTTGAGGGATAAAGAAATGTACCAATTGTTGTATTTCCACTTAGTCCTTGCCATGTAATAGTCCAGCCACCACATTGGTAGCCCATATTATTAGCATGAATTCCAGCAACTAATATACTTGATGTCTTCTTTGGAAGTGGTAATACTGGTTCATCTGCATTTGCACCATTCTTTAACAAAACAAGTGATCTTCTCACTGCTTCTCTTGCCAATTCTCTATGCTCCTGCAATATTGCAACACAACAAGTTGAATCAAGATTTCATCTTTTTTTTTCTAATTTTATAGTAACTTGTTATTTTGTTTATCTCTAAACGTTTAACTCACCGAGCTACCTAGATATTTCACCATACTATAATCAGCTAGAGGGCTCTCAAAAAGTCCCATTTGGAACTTTACTCTAAGTATTCTCTTAACTGCATCGTCGATTCGGCTCATTTGAACAAAGTCGTTCTTCACTAAATAGGTTAGACCATCAATGAACTCTGTAGTGTTGTAAGGCAGCATTACCTGCAATATACAACAAGGAAAGAGCAAGAATTAGCTCTTTATAGGTCATGTAAATTGAGTCGAAATACATTCTTGAGGTTCTAGAATCACGTGACAGTACGAGGCAGATCCAGAATTTAAACAATCACTAAGTATATGTTTTGATTCGAACACTATAGCACAAATTACATAAGGAAAAGAGGAAAATGACTCTGCATTTTGAAATAAGCGATTAGTAACTAACCATGTCAATGCCAGCATTAACACCTTCAAGAATGGAATATGTATAGTTTGTATGCCAAGGATAAGTAAGCTTGTCAATTCCTGCCCAATCTGAAATAACAAATCCCTGAAACAAATTCCAAAATATTCACAATATTAACTTGAAAAATCCTCATCTTTTTGCACCACATGTTGCTGGAATCCTTCAAAAATATTGTTGCACCCATATCAGATCCTTCAAAGCACCTATATCAGATTCTCTAAATTTTCTGGAGGATCCGATACAAGTGCGACAATATCTTTTGAGGATTTGAGCAACATAGACTGCATCTACTGAGCACTACAATGTTGCTCAGATCCTCCAAAAATATTACCGCACCAAGTCGAATCCTTCAAACTAAATACATTTTCGGATGATCTGACGTAAATGCTAAAACATCTTTTGAGGATTTGAGCAACATAGAGTGCATCTACTGAGCACTACAATATTGCTCAGATCCTCCAAAAATATTACCGCACCGAGTCGAATCCTTCAAACTAAGTACATTTTCGGACGATCTGACGTAAGTGCTACAACATCTTTTGAGGATTTGAGCAACATAGAGTGCATCTACTGAGCTATATTGCTCAGATCCTCCAAAAATATTACCGCACCGAGTCAAATCCTTCAAACTAAGTACATTTTCGGACGATCTGACACAAGCGCTACAATATTTTAGAAGAATTCGAGCAAAATAAATGGTATCTATTTGAACACAAGAAAGCCAAAATTTGAAGAGAGATGGAATTGAGGAATTTACTCTGAAACGAAGTGTGCCTTTAAGAAAACCAGTGACCAATTCTCTATTACCATGCATTCTGACACCATTCCAACTTGAATAAGAAACCATAACAGTAGCCACACCTTTGATAATTGAATTATAGTAACCTGCCATATGTATACTAAGCAAACCATGTCTATCAATTATTGTGTTGTTTTCATTGATGCCTTTTACTGTCCCTCCATCACCTACATAATGCTTGGCACAAGCAGCCACCTTTTGCCTGTACAAATACCATTACCACTTAAACTTTGGACAAGGCTTATTATGTCAAGCAACGGCGGATTTAGGGGCGCAAGGGTGTTCACCCGAACACCCTTCGCCGAAAAATTACACTGTATATATAAGGTAAAATCTATTTTTTACCTCTATATATTAAGTTTTGAACACCCTTAACACTATCCACTAGCTACAAATTTTTTTTGTTTTGAAGACCCTTCACGAGGGTTCTGGCTCCGCCACTTATGTCAAAGTCCTTCTAATTTCACGTATAGTTATAGAATTATCTCTTGTCGCATCAAAGTTACCAAACTTTATTATGATAACAGTCATTTAAAGTACCTCAACTTTAACCATTAGAACAGTAAAGTTATTAGACTTTACCCCTTGTAGTACAAATATACCATCAAAGTGAATGTATATCTCTATATAGTGAGTAAAATTTTGTGACTTTATTATTTTAATAATTGAAGTTTAATAACTATAATGTGACATAATATACTGCCGTGATTTTACTAATTTGAAGCAGGTAAAGTTTAGTGTCTACACGTGAAATTTACCCGCATACATACATACTATATATATATATATATATATATATATATATATATATATATATATATATATATATATATAATTGAAGAATAATGTATTAGGTAGAAATTGTGCTTTCTATATAACACGTCACCAAATTAAATTGTGTAAGCTTGAATATTTAATTACTATTTTTTTACCTTTTTTTTGTTTTATCTTTGTTGGTGGAGGTCCATGTTAGTAGGTCCATGGCATGCTACAAAATCCCATACGAGAAAGATGCTTTTGTGTCATAAATCAATTCAAATGAGAGACTTTAATCCTCAACGGGACCAAAATGAAATATCGTACCTTTTTTTGTTTCAATTCTTGTCTTTTTCTTATTAGCTTTTTTATCATTATCACATGGATCACAAAAATTCTGTATCCCACCAAATAACTCCAAATCACATGCCAACTTAAAGATCAATTATGCCACTTTTTTCCAACTTCTTTTTATATAAATAATCGATCACATTCACTGTTTATTTTTTTTTATATATAAGTTAAGTTATATATATATATATATATATATATATATATATATATATATATATATATATATATATATATATATATATATATATGATTAAGTTACTTCATATTGCGAACGGCGGAGTCGTGATTTTTGCAAAGAAAAGGGTTATTCTTGCGTGTTGCCAAATCCAAAATATATCAAATAAAAATCTCCACCAATTTCCACTAAAGTCCCAAAAAATAAAGACAAGAAATTCTTACAAGTCAAAGAAAAAGCGCGTCTTAGCCATTAATATATATGCATGTGAGTTTCAGAATATGATTGAATTCAAGATTATGACTTCTGTGAGTTACGCCAAAATATCTTTCTGAATCAACATCATGATTTATAAACTCAATAATTTTTTATTCTTTTTTGCTAAGGTAAACTCAATACTTAAATAGTATACAGTACACTACATGACCAAAAGTGAAGTAGCTCGTGTGCTTTAATGCCATATAATTTCCACAAAGATAGATCAAGAACGGGAGACGGGGTCAGAATTTGAAATTATTGAGTTCAATATTCTAATTCTTTTAAATTAAGGCTTCTATATTAATGATTTGCGTAATTCAATGATTTTAAAAATTACTGGTTCAGCCGAACCCGTCTTATCAAGAACCTATAGAATAGCTAGTCCGTAGGCTAAAAAATATTTAACTTAATTTTATGCACTTACAATATGTTAAATTGCATTGATAATATAAAATTTTCAATACAATACTAGTGATATAAATTAAATCTAAAAGGGAAAACTACTTACTTGTTAGCAACAAAAGGAACCCCTAATCTACCATTAGAAGGAACATCTCCTTGTAAACCAGGAACCATCTCACTCATTGCCCTAACAATGTTTGGATCTTCACTATAGCTCTCATAACATCTGCCCCATCTTGGATCTCTGCAAACCTGATCAAGAATTCAAATTAATATATAAAAAATTTTATGTTATATACACTAATAATATAATACTTGGAGTCTTTGTAACACTAGAATCAGCCATTAATGTTTGCACCTACCTACATCACACCCTCTAGGGATGCGGCCCTTTTCCGGACCTTGCGTGAATGCAGGAGCAGTGGCGGAGCCACTCATTGGCAAGGGAAGTCAATTGACACCCCTTCGTCCCGATATTATACCGCGTAAATAGGTTAAATATTTTATTTTTATGTATATATGCTATGTGTTGAGTTCCCTTAATTTTTTCATATGCTTACTTATTTATATTTTGACACGCCTTAAAAAAAATTCTGGCATCGACACTGTGTAAGATGCTTCATACATCGGGTTGTCCTTGTACACTGATAATGTAAGTATATCAAGTGTACCTTAACCTATGATGGTAAGTAACTTATCATTACCAAAGTTACTAATTAATGTTTTATTAAAAATCTGCTTACAATACATAATAATAAGTGACATGATTGTGTAAATATGTACCGCAAGACAAGGTGCAAACACATAAGGAATTCCAGTTGCTCTAGCTTCTAATGCAGTTGCAGCTCCAATCTTCTTGATCAGTTGAGGATCCCTATTAACCAAAAAATATAAATAAAGATTAAAAAACTCAACAAAAGCAATCAAAAAAGTGATGAACTTTCCCAAGAAAGGTTAGTCCAAACTCCAAAGGTAGCTTAATTACAAACAGCAAAAACTGACATAAAGTATATTGTCCTTATGGAATATCTTCATCCCTAATTAGAGGTGTCGGGATAAAAAGGCAGTCCGGTGTACATGGTATCCGGTGTCCACACAGGGTTCGAGTAAGGCTCGGAACTCCAAGAGATTTGATGTAAACAGCCTAATCTAATACAAACGTTTGTGGCTACTTTCACCGTTCGAATCCGTGACCATAGATCACACGACGACAACTTTACTATTGCTCCAAGGTTCCCTTTTAGAGGTGTTAGGGATAGAGCCCTAAAAAAGAAAAGTTCTTGGTAGGGAGCGTTTGCCCTTTAATGGGCCATACACAACGCAGTATCTGAATTAGTCGGACCAATTTATATCGAACACCAGATAATAAAAAAAAAACTGACAAAAAGTATATTATCTCAAGTTACCTGGTTACTCCAAGACCAACATTGTGAGGGAAAATGGTAGCTTTATATGCATTATTGTTGCCATGAACTGCATCAATCCCATAAATCATAGGTATCCCAAGACGAGTTGATAATGAACCCTTTTGAAATCCATTTATCATATCAATCCAATTTTCAGCTGATGCTTCTTTCTTAGGCACACTTCCACCTCCACTCAATACACTCCCTGCTCATAAAAAATTACCAAGAAATCAAATTAAGTTCACACATATAAACACAACAAACTGTTAGAAAAATTTAACACTTAAGTTCACGGCGGCGGATTCAGAATTTATAATCAGCCGTAAATTTTTAAAAAAGGATAGCCAGGAAATTAGTGGTGCAGGAAGCATGCTGCATTCACGCATTGTCCAGAGAAGGGTCGCACCCTAAGGATAGGATTTTTATATAAAAAAAAAGGCAGCGCGATGCACGAAGCATTACGCATTCACCTAGGGTCAGGAGAAAGACCGCACCCCAAGGAGGTACGATGCAGACAGTCTACCCTAATGCAAGCACTCGTGGCTGAATCCACCATTCGAACTCATGACCAATAGGTCACATAAAGACAACTTTAACGAAATAAGCAGTGAATTATGTTCTTTATATAGTCACTGAAGAAGCCACATTGACATGAGGTGTTCAACTAAATTTTGCATAACAAAAAAGTTGAAATATGGGCACTAGTATTTAGTGCGTCAGATTCAGAATTTAAAGTTAGTGGGTTCGACTGAACCGTCGCTTTACCTATGTAATACTTCTTCATGACCTCAGGAGTAGCAACTGTACGATCAATTTGTATCATTTGGCCAATTTTTTCTTCTAAAGTCATTCTGCTCATTAAATCCTTGATTCTTCTGCCTAATGGCTTGTTTGGATCTTTGTATTTCATATACTCTGCTTTTGCTAATATCATCCAACAAAAGATCACTAGAATTCTCATCAAAAATCCCTTTTTTATCCTCTGCATTTCTCCTTCAAGAAAAATTTTAAAAAATGAATGAAAATTCAGATATATAGAACTAAAAAACAGAGCAAAACTCTGTGTTTTCTTGGTATATTTTCAGCAGAAAAATGACAAAATATGGAAATATGGAAGAAAAAAAAGAGCTTACTGAAATTATTTTGAAGCCTCCAGAGCTTACTTGCTTTTTTCTCTTGGTTGATTTTTGGAAGATAGAATTTGGTGGGTTTTTTTTAGTTGGAGAAAATCTTTTTTGGACTGGTTAATAGAATGGAAGGCTTAGGGAGAAAAGCATAGATAGGGGACTACTTTATATAAGCTAGTATTGGTTTTTTTTTTTTTTTCGGCAAGTTATACATTTGGCCCGATCGATCAAAAATAATTATATATGCTAGTTAAATATACATTGAATACGTATAAAATATGTATATTATATATTAATATCGAAAAAAAATGCCAGCTAGTATTATTTTTGTAAACGGCTATACTTTTTAAATGGCATCAAATACACTTTTTGAGGTCCCGATTAATACAGATTGTGTCACTTAAAGCTCAGTGGCAAAAATGTCATACGAGACACTTAGGTCGAAAAATTATACGTAATACATTTTTTTTTTTGCAAATAATTTATATTTATATAATAATTTATAGTCATATAAAATTTGTATGCCTCATTTTAGCAACAAACTCAAAAGTGTTAATCTCTTCTCTGGTTAATTAATCGTCAGTCCTTTTTCACTGCTGTACTATTTTGATGTTGTTCTTTCTCGAGAAGAGAGGAAATATTACTATCTTATTTAAAGTACAAAAGATGACAATGAAACGAGTGTACAAAAGTATTAAAACTTTTCGTCTCTTTACTTTTTACTTTTCTATTTGTTCTATAAGTTTTGTCATTTTTCACTAAAAGTAAATAGAAATAAAATATGCAAAATTTAATGTGATAAATAGTTTGCATTCAGTGAATATTAAATGGGAAAAAGGCTAAAATTGTCCTTATACTATCAAAAATTAGTCACGTTTATACCCGTTTCTACTTTCGGTCCAAATATATGACACTCGGTCCGTCGTCACGTGAGTTACCACCCAGTTTTCCCTGGTATATGCTTGTTCATGTTTCTATATATATATTTGGTGAACTTGAATCAATTCGGATCGAGTTTGGTAGGAAATGGGACAAATAGTCTCTTTGACGAAGGAATAGTTTGGAAAAGTCAACCGAACGTTGACTTGTGAGTTAGAGGGTTCGAAATCGAATTCTGATGATTCGGTTAGCTTTGGGGGATGATTTGTGACTTAGGAGAGTGATCGGAATTGAATTTCGAGGTCCGATGTAGAAATAGGCTTGAATTGGCGAAGTTGGAATTTTGGCGAATTCCGATCGATAGATGAGATTTTGATCCGGGAGTTGGAATGGAATTCAGGCAGTTGCAGTATCTTCGTTAGGTGATTTTGGATATGTCTGCAAATTTTCAGGTCATTCGAAAATTATTTGGTCGAGTTTTTTATTGGATGTTGGTCTCGGAAGTTTTAGTTGAAACTTAGGCTTGAATCTGCTTTAATTTGATGTATTCTTATTGGTTTCGATCAGATTTGGCACCCGAGGAGGTTGATTTGCGAGGAAAGTGCAAGGCGAGCTAGGACTTTGGCCGATTCGAGGTGAGTGGTAGTCGCGAATGATATACTGAGGGTTTGAAACCCCATATTTGCACTATACAGTGCTATGTTGAGATGAAACACGCCTTCGTGTGATGAGCGTGGTGATATTGTGACTGAGGATTCGGACTTAGTCCATCCCGAATGACAGTTTACTGCATTTATTGACTGAGGCTCAGCTTATATCCGTATATTTGGGCTAGTTGCCATATTTGGGGTCTTGTGCCGATCTGTAGAACCTTAGGGAAGCATGTGGAGCTAAATGACCCTTATATCTATTGAACACATACTCTCGGTGGTATTCTTAGTTGTATAGCATAACATGAACCGGTACTAGAAATGTACTCGAGTAGAATACCCTGATCTAGCTGAGTGGGCCCGATAGGCCAAGTCTATATTGAATGAGAGGCGTCGAGGACCCATTACGACCCTCGACATAATACAGTTTACTTTCTGTTGGAGCGGACCGTCGACATCGGTATGATTGCGCATTTTATATATATATATATATATATATATATATATATATGCTAAAGCTTAGTCTTGACATGTTTTCTTGATAGTGTTGCAGCGTACAGCCCGATCAAATATATGTAGTGTTGCGGCGTGCAGCCCGATCCAATATATGTAGTGCTGCAGCGTGCAGCCCAATTAATTTTATATATATATATATATATATATATATATATATCTCACAGCGGGTCCTCGCCCCTACCTTAGTTAATCTAGACTTGGCCTCTCGGGCCCACTCAACTAGAACAGGGAATCTTGCCCCAGGTAGTCTCTCAGAGTAGTATTAGTAAGGATCGGGCTGCGCGCCGCAGTAGCGTTGGATCAGTGTGAGATAGTAGTAGACTGAAATTGGACTTTTTACCTTAGAGATGATATTTTATATACTATTGCCCTTAGATCTGTTTAGTGTTCTTACGGGCTTTCTTATTTTCAGTTATTATTTATTGCTACGACTCACTGAGTTGAAAGTACTCACTCTACTCCATGCATCTTGTGTGCAGATACAGGGATTCAGGAGGGAAGTTGATTTACATTGCCGCTGTTTCAGCATTTCTGCGGAGTTATCGAGGTAGATGCCGGCGTCCGCAGGACCCGATTTCTCCTTTTCGTATCTCTTGTATTTCTGCTCTATACTTGGTTGTATAAGTTTTATTCTGTTGTTTAGAGGCTTAAACTTGTGACACCAGATCTGTTGGGCTGTTATTTCAGTTGTTTTGAATTCCGCACTCTTATCATTATTATGAAAACATGATATTTTACTTAAAATTTGAATTCTTTGAATAATAAATGGATTGGTTATCGAAAAATGGTCGGGCTTGCTTAGCAATGTGTTGGACGCCGTCATGACTGGGTTTGGGTCGTGAAAAGTTGATATGAGATCCTAGGTTATCAGGTCTCGCGAGTCATGAGCCGGTTTAGTAGAGTCTCGCGGATCGGTACGGAGACGTCTGTACTTATCCTCGGGAGGCTGCAAAACCTTTAGGAAAACTTCCCATTCTTGGAATTCTTATCGTGCATACTTGATTCAGCTTGAAATATGACTCTTGAAAATTTCTTCCACTTGTCTGTATGTGCACGCGAACGTTGAGTAGTATATGTGCCTGAATGGCTTGTGATTCCCCGATCAAGGGGCAAGAGGTAATCTCCGTGAGTTCATATTGTGCTAGTCTGGAGGACTGGAGGCCAGATCCTTGCCAATGGCTTGAGCACTGATGTGTTGATTGTATGAGCGAGTGTTTTGAACTTATATGTTCGGTGTTGTTCTTATTAGCCGGAATGGCGATGAGTATGTTATGGGATGAGTATGTAGGTACCGTGGGGTGTATCTATGTGGTCTTGGTAGTGAAGAAAAAGTCTGATGAATAATAGATGAGCAGTTAAGTATTCATCTTCCATTGTGATCTGTTGTGTAGCCTCGAGTTAGGGGCGTGTGAAGAATATTTTCATGTCTCATGGTGGAAGGTGTGCTGAAATATTGAATCGAGGCAAAGCAGGTGGGTTATCTCCTGCAGAGTGTCCTTAGGTGGGTTGACTCTTATGGGAAATTCAAAGGTATTTTATATGTGTTGTGATTCGAACAGGCGCAACGTATGTCTGTGTATCAATTTTGATAGTACAATTCGTGTAATATTGAGATTAATATTGTTGATATACATTGTGATGTCTTGTCGAGTTGTAGACGTGTTGTTAGGATGGCTTTGGTGATTCTCTGGCAGGTGGATAGGCCAAATTACAAAGGAAACTCTGTCGAAATTTCTGAAAAATTTGGGACATAGAAAAGATTTTGTCACCTAAAGAATGGGCTTAACTGTTGTGTGTAAATGAATGCAAGAATTGCAGAAGAGTTAAGATTTTCGATGATTCGAGTCTCCATAAAACTTATAAATGGCTTGAGTTCAATCTCACTATAACATTTTGGCATCATTTGAGTAAGAATGCTATGAGTGATTAAAGGTGCCCTAATATATGGCTTCGAGCCAAGTTAGGGAGGTTGTTATTGATTAACTGATTGCACTATTGTGTGTTATGTTGGTTCTGTCTCAAAGTATGTTGGCGAATCAGTTCTAGTCGTGGAAATTGAGCCGAGAATGGCGAGAGTGAAGGAAAATTTTGATAAAGGTTGTATGGTGCGTCGTAGATGTGAAGGAATATTAGGATGTTTTGAGTTGCTGTTGATAAAGAATGATCAGTGTATTAAGAAGAAAGATGATTGTTTGGATCTGTATGAAATCATGTTCTATGTTGTCAGAGTACTAACAAGGCACAAGTGGTTCGGTTTATTTAGGGCAGGTGATTTACAACTAAATTAGAGTGAATGACTCTCGAGAATAGTTTTTCTGTGTTGAAGATTTTTGCATGTATATATCAGGTGTCTTAAGTTTGTGTATGTGGATAGATACTGTATTTTTATTAGATGATGTCAAGACTTGTGGTACTTTATGATAGTCATGGGATTCTGTGTATCCGCACTCGGAAGGTAATGGTAACGAGTTCAGGTTCGCAGGAAGTTTTTCAAAATAAATATTATAGAATGTAGTAATTCTGGGAAACATCCAAGAGAGTATCAATGGTCTATGGGTCTTAGATCGTGTGGTCTTATGTATGAGTCTCATGTGGTAATCTGAGTTGAGGTATTGTGGTGCTTCAGTAAAGGAAAATATCAAATTAATGATGAAACATAAATGGAAATAGGATAAATGGAATGACTTGATAATAAACCGAATCGGTATGGTAAGGATATGATTTATTCTTGTATGGTTAAGGTAATGAACCTTACAGGTATCATGCAGCAAAAATTTTGCGTGCTGGTAGTTTGCTTAGCTTGGTTTAGACAAAAAGGGATTCAGTCCTAGCAGTTTATCATGTGCAATGGAATATGGGTATGGTCTATGTGTTATGATATGGAGAATTGAGATTTGCGTGTTCAAGGTTTTGGTTCAGTTCATAATGGGAAATCATTAAATTCTTGAGCAGAACGGGCAACTTCAAGTGAGTAAAGAATCGATCTCCCGATGATTAAAGTGATGTAAATTGATGATACGTCAGTAGTATTGTGACATTTTCTCTTTGAATCGACTGTGATGGTCGAACTGTTGATGGCATAAGGAAATTTCTGAATGTCTTTCGCGGTATAAATGGATGATTGATGTGTGTTATGTATTCATACGGCGGAGTGTGTGATCAGGTGTAGTGATTCATGTATTATATATGTGTTGGAGACTAGAAGTTCTCCTGATCTGCCTATGCAGTGGTTGTATATCGTGTGTATCGGCACCGTTTAGCGGTTATGGGAAATTTGAAAGCCCTAGTGGATCTTTCTTTGCTTGATATGTTGAATTTGGGTTATGATATTTGATTGCAGACTGGTTGTCTTAAGTCAGGTTGTCTAGACTAATGTGATATGGGCTATGTCGGAAAATGCCACAGGTTGCGTGGCAAGGTACATCGGATTATGTTCTAACATGGTAGTTTTGTATCCCAAGGACCAGTGAATGGCTTGCAGATATTGCTTTGTTAATTGGGCCTTCGTGGCGGATGTCAGTGCAGAGGTTTCTACCATTGATTTAGTTCCGGTACTAAGGGACTTTTCGGATACGTTTTGTGTGGCCGAGCATAGGACTATATATGTTTATTGTAATGAGCAATTTTACTCGATGTGTATTTCCTTTTGCGAGATTTATATGTATATCGGGTGGCACGCCGCTATGGGTATGGTATCTGGATCAGGTGGCACGCCACCACGGGTATGTTATTTGGAGCGGGTTGCACGCCGCAACAGTGTGATGTGGAGAATAGTTTTCTATATGTTACCTTGTATGCAATACTTCCTAGTCTCTGAGGAAAGTCAGTGTTGGGTGTTGCTCGGCGACTGGTGCATCGGTTGTGTCCTTACAAGATTTGATGGCGTATATTAATTGTTTCACCGCGGGTGAGATTGATTGCTTGAGTTCAGACCTAAATCTGTGCGTGGCTGACTGTTTTGAGCATGGTGACTTGAGGTGCTTCATGGGTAATAGTGTTTGGATAGAATCATAAGTTATGGCAAGGCCACGTGATGTTATGACCTTTCGAGGAGGATTCAGGTACTCTATTTCTATGATATGAGACGAGATCTCAGTTCTGTGTTGTAAGGGTATGGCGGAATTGAATTACAGCTCTTTCGTTTGAGTCAGTTGTCATGATTTGAGTGTGTTCAACTCGTTTCTTATTAGAGCCTATATTGTTCTCGTCGTGGATTAGGCCGATATGAGGTGTCATATCACCAGTGTGGTGTGTTATAATCGAAATGATTGTTGGAGTCATTAATGAGTGCGAGTATATGTGGTTTCAACTGGTTGGAAGGGTAATATCGAGGTTTGACTCCAAAGTCTGTTGTGGTATCAGTCAAAAAGGAAATAGACTCATGAATGGGTGATCAGGGTGATGGTTTCAGTTTACCGCGTGTTTCAGTTACCGTTGGCAGTATATGAAAGTATTGGAATAAGACTTTAGCTAATAAAAAGGTTTTCTGTCGGTATTTGGTTATTGTGGGCAATTGTTGTGAATAAATGCCATCGTCTCGAGTGTTTAGGTTGTGTAGTATATCATATGGTCTCGCCTGGAGTGGCGAATATGGGTTATTACAGTTGGTTCGGGTTTATTCTGAATACAGACGTGAGGTTCTGATCTGGTGTATGATTTCGGGAAAGCGCAATGTGGTTTACGATTTAGATGGACTATGGAATTTCAGATATATTGTATTATCAGACCTATGTGAGATAGGGTGACGTGGGATCACCCCGATTATATGCTTGGTAAGGTCATTCAGCTATTGGGTCGTTTCTAGTACAACTCTGGGCACGCTCGAGGACGAGCGTTTGTTTACGTTGTGGAGAATGTGACGACCGGGTCCATCGTCACGTGAGTTACCACCCCGTTTTCCCCGTTATATGCTTTTTCATGTGTTCAATATATATATTTGGTGAATTGGAATCAATTCGGATCGAGTTTAGTAGGAAATAGGACAAATAGTCTCTTTGATAAAGGAATAATTTGGAAAAGTCAACCGGATGCTGACTTGTGAGTTAGAGGGCTCGGAATCGAATTCTGATGGTTCGGTTAGCTTCGGGGGATGATTTGTGACTTACGAGAGTGATCGGAATTGAATTTGGAGGTCCGGTGTAGAAATAGGCTTGAATTGGCGAAGTTGAAATTTTGGCGAATTCCGGTCGATAGGTGAGATTTTGATCCGTGAGTCGGAATGGAATTCCGACAGTTGCAGTAGCTTCGTTAGGTGATTTTGGATATGTCTTCAAATTTTTAGGTCATTCGAAAATCAGTTGGTCGGATTTTTGATTGGATGTTGGTTTCGGAATTTTTAGTTGAAACTTAGGCTTGAATCCGCCTTAATTTGATGTATTCTTATTAGCTAATCTCTTAAAGAAAGATAAAAATGTTATAGCAATTATCAGTTTGTCACTTATATACAATTGTCTAACAAACCACTTACAAATTTTGATGTAAGCAAAAAATTTCTTTATTAAAAAAAAAAAAAAGAGAGAGAAGAGGGACACAGAAAAAGAAACAAAAACAAAACAGCCCCACCCGATTCTTAATCGGGTGTGAATCGTTTTGGGAATTTTTGATCTGTTTTGGACCGAATAGAACAAAGAATCTAACATTGAAACGCTGAAACTATTCAAAGATGCAACTTGCTATTTAAATTAGAATTGGTTAAATCTTTGTGCCGTAAATCTAGAAAAATAGAGAAGGAAAAGATTAATTTTAGTGGATTTTGTTATTTATTATTACAGATAGAAAATAAATTGTGACATGGAGTCCACCGTGTCATTTTAGTTGTCGAGTCATCGACAACTGTTAGGGTTAGGGGCGATTTTGTCTACTTTCTTAACGGCAGGCATATATTTGGACCGAAAGTAGAAACGAGTATACACGTAACTAACTTTTGATAGTATAGAGACAATTTTAGCCTTTATCCCATATTAAATTATGTCAGTGTTCCTATTGAGTTTTTTTTTTTTTTAAACTTTTATATTAACTAGGTAAAAAGAAAGAAAAAAAGAAACAAATCACATGATGTTTGTTGGTGTAGGCCATGTATATTGTGTATATATAACATTTTTCTTGATATTTTCAATTATATAACATCGTTAGTTTGTCCGTACAACTGAAAACAAAGAGTTAAGACAAGTTGTCTAATTAAATATGTATAATAAGCAACCAAATAATAATAATATTAATTCAAGACAATATATAACCAAACAACGAAATACATGTGACAATGGCTGTCATGATAATTGTTCACGACAATTTATTGTTTGTTACTTTGAATTTGGCCTTGTTACTAGCTCTAGTTATATACAATTAATGTTTTCATATTTTTTTTTTATGTTTTTATAAATTTTTAAATAGAAAAACAAAAAGAGTATATTCTGAAGCCAAATACTCTTAGACGGGCAATTGAATACGCGGATAAATACATCATTTTTCCTCCTTTATGACGACTGTAGTTGAAGCCATATGAACCTTGTGATTTGATATAATTGACATGCATAATTCTCTTTTTTTTTAATTAATTTATTTTTGTTAGCTATTTTCGCTTATAAAATTCTTATTTTACTTGCATTAAAACATCATAATGGAGAATCTTGCGATTAGATATAAATGTTCTTTATGATGAATTGATCATTCAATTTTTTTTCTTTGCGATGGAGTGTAAAAAATCTCGAAAATGTCTAAATTTGTGTGTTCTATTATACTTTTTGTATGAATAAAGGCATAAAAAGACAATTTAGAAGATAAGCTTGACCTAATATATATTATGTTATTTTTAATAATGATAATGTTCGGTCCAACTTGATCAATTCAAGAGTAAGTGAATGGACCAAATAAGCAATCATGAAACTATTTGGTCCCAATAGTATTTGGCCTAGAACTTGCACTAGCTATGCATTTGTTGTTGGTCCCCTGCTCACCCTCCACAACTTTGATCAATTAAATTTTGTTTGGACATTATTGCAACCAAAATATCTATGATCATCCATATTGTTTGTTCGAAGTAAATTTTTACATTTTTTAGAAATTCTAGTAGAAATTTGTCACATTAATTATATACAATATGGTTAAATATTTTTAAATATATATATTTTCGCTAAAAAATTATATTTATGTTATACGATGTGCAATGTCAAATGCAAATAGTTGTGCCGACCATGACTGAGGGAGACCTTAACAAGGCGAGTTAAAGAGGAGGACTGACAAGCTTCTAGGTTGATAAAATTCTAAAAAACAAAAGGGGGCACACGTGACAGTTTAGGCGAATCCGTATTAGAGGAAATGAATGTGAAGAGTTTTATAAATCATAACACAAGTTCATATGGCACATACATCTATGGACTCGATAATGATGAGACAAGGTATAAACTCATAAGATCTATTGTCTTAGAAGAATATTACTTAGTAAATTAATTGTATATATCTTTCCATATTTAGGATAGGTAATTAGTTCTAATTGATTTACTTACCGTTTATACTTTTATGTCTTTCTTGGTCAGCAAGACTATCATGTGTATATATACTCATACCTCTTATCAATAACACAATCAAGCTTGTCTGTAATTGCTTTATGGTATCAGAGCAAACGCCATAATGGCTCTCTCGATCCTACAAGAGACCAACGCCAACTTTCATGGAAGAGACCAATTCTATTCAATCTTCCTCTCCATTATCTTCAATTGTACCAAACTCATCCACTTTGTCAACGCCTCATAGTGTCATCTCTTTACCGTTGACCAATCCTTTCTCTGAAATTCAATTTTCCGCTGCTTCTCCTCCAATACAATCATCCTACACAAATCTTTCTCCTCCTGCTACTATTATGGGACCTTCATCTTTCTCGCCGAATATTTTTCCAACCATTCCAAGCTATAATTCTGCAGGTAAAACTACACCATTCTCTACAGTAGGTTTACCCGCTTTCATAAATATGGCTAGATCACAATCTTACCTTCAACCATTTAACTCTGTTTCTCCAACGTTTTTTGTACATGTTCCCATTAATCCTATCACCCCAACTATAATCCCCCCGACTATCCAAAATAACCCAACATAGCTTAATTCCATCCCTTTTCCAGCCTTTCTGACCACACTATTAAACTTACCTCCTCCAATTATCAGACATGGTACTCTCAATGGCGTTCAGTACTCATTGGTTTTGATCTTACACATCATGTTACTGATCAACCCACTGTATATCATACACACAATGAACGATGGTATCGTCAAGATCAGTTGCTTCGAAGTGCACTTCTTGCTACTCTTTCCATTGAAGTTGTCTCTTTGGTCAACTCTGCCGAAACTTCTTATGATGTTTGGAGTACTCTATATACGATGTATGCAAAACCATCGCGTGCTCAAATTCTCAGTCTCAAGGAATCACTTACATGTGCTACTAAGGGCACTCAAAGTATGTCTGCTTATCTTGAGTATATCAAGCAACTTGTGACTACTCTTAACTCCACTTGAGTTGCTATCACTATTGATGATCACACTTTTTATGTTCTTAATGGCTTACCACCTGAATACAAAGGTATTTTTGATTCTATACAGACTCGAGACACTGCACTTCATTTTGATGAACTTTATGAAAAGTTGTGTCTACTCCAGCGAGATCACAACCCTCATGTTTCCCTCTTGACTGCCAATTTTTCCACCAAGACCACATCTTCTAACACTCGAAACAATTGGTCTAATATTGGCTCTAACAAAGGCACTACTCAGCAAGCCAATCATCGGTTCAATGGCAAACAAGGAAATCGACCAGTTTATCAATACTGCGACAAGCCTGGCCATGTAGTCAAACAATGTCACAAACTTCAAATGGCCTTTACTTGGCTTAATATTTTTAGCCCCAATAGTGCAGCCTCTGGCCAGACTACACCAAAACCAAATGCAAATATGTCTGTTATAGCAACAAGTGAAAATCGAAATTGATTAATTGATTCAGGGGCTTCTCATCATGTCACAAGCGATCTGTAAAATCTCTGTTTGCATTCTAATTACACAGGTGATGATTTGATGCTTGGTGATGGTAAAAACTTACGCATCACAAACTTTGGTTCCACCAAACATTCTTCTCCTAATCTCCCTTTGTACCTTTCTAATGTTTTATGTGTTCCTAACATGAAAAAGAATCTTAATTATGTTTATCAATTGTGTGCCTCCGATAATGTCTTTATTGAATTCTCACCATTCTCTTATGTTGTGAAGGACTATCTAACGCGGATGCCACTGGTACGGCGGAGACCTAATAATAGACTATATGAGTGGCCAAAGAATCAATGCACTTCCTCAAATAAGACCATAAATCATGCTGCTTTTCACGGCCAATTCTCGTCTATTTCAGCATAGCATAATAGACTTGATCACCCATCTTCACCTGTTTTGCAAAGAATTCTCCATGCTCTCAACCTACCAAATTGTTCTGTTTCATCTAAGTTTTTTTGTAATTCGTGTAAGTGCAATAAAATGCACAAAACACCATTTGGGATTTCTTCAATAAAGTCGTCTTCTCCATTAGAATTTGTATATTTTGATGTTTGGGGTCCTACACCTATTTCTTCAGTTAATGGGTTTTAGTATTATTTAATCTTTATTGATCATTTCACTAAGTATGTATGGCTATATTCAATAAAAAAGAAGTCAGAGGTTTCTTAAATCTTTCCAAATTTAAAGCCTTAGTTGAAAAATATTTCAATAAGCCATTTGTTTCCTTTTATTCTAATAGTGCTGGTAAATTTATCCATTTGAAAGATTTTTTTCACTCTAATGGAATCTCTCACTTACTCCACCATACACTCCTAAGCATAATGGCATTGCGGAAAGACGTCATAGACATATTGTTGAAATCGGTATTACGCTTCTTCATAATGCCAACTTACCTCTCTCATTCTGGTCATTTGCTTTTCAAACTGTTTTTTTATTTAATTAATCATCTTCTTACATCTTTGCTCCATTATGATTCACCATATTTTAGAATTTTTGCCGAGGCTCCCAATTATAATAAATTACGTGTGTTTTGGTTATCTTTGTTATCCATGGTTGCGTCCTTATTCTAACAACAAACTAGAACCTCGTTCTACTTCATGCATATTTCTTTGCTACTCCACAAATCAAAGTGCGTACAAATGTTTTGATCCTCAAACACACAGAATTTATATGTCTCGCCATGTCAGTTTTATTGAGCATGTTTTTCCATTTTCTGGCTCCGCCTCCCATGAACCCATTCCAGCCGAAGAAATTTAAGCATTTGGTTTCCATGACTACTGGCAGCATCCTCTTTGGATACACAATCAGATTCCAGTTGTCACACCTCCTTTTTTCACACACAACGTAATGTGCCACTGTTTAATACTACAACCCGAGAAGGGATATAGTAAAGAAAGGGAGTTTTTCAAATTAAAGGACAATCGAAAGGGATTTATTATTAATATTTAGAGTCGCCACTTGGGAGATTAATGGTGTCCCAAGTCACCAGTTGAATCCCGAATCGAGGAAAACGTTTGACTCTATTTAGTAGTCCGCGAACCATAAATCCGGATAAGGAATTCTGTTAACCCGAGAGAAGGTGTTAGGCATTCCCGAGTTCCGTGGTTCTAGCACGGTCGCTCAACTATCATATTCAGGCTTATTTATCTGATTTTATATATTTTATGTGCTCTTATGTTCCGCTTTTCAATTTTAGGAGAATTGCGTAGCTACGAAAACACATTTCGAGTCACACCGCAACCAGTACGCCTGTGACTTTAATGCATTTCAGTTTTCACCGAGAGTAAGATTTGGGTCACATAAATGCGCACCCGTATTTAGGAAAATAATTTTTATTAAAGTCGTGCCTAAAGAATCTATCGTGTTGTTAACTTTGGGAAAGGCCGTGAAATTCGCTAAACGATCTTCCCAAGTCTAAGTTTTTTTTTTAACAATTTATTTGAGGGCCCCGCAATTGTGTTGTGGCTGCTTCTATGCAATACAGTCTTTAAGCAATCTGACCGCAAGTCTTATCTAGCTGCTTTAATACATAAATAACATTTATGTTGCTACCTATATGTTTCAATGTGCTTATAATGTCATAAAAATCAACACAACCAATATAAAGCAATGTATGTGCTGGGCTCAGCGAACTATTTATTGTCACACTAGCCTTCTTCAACTTATTCATATCTGGACTAAGAGTCTGTGTGCATGCTTTTCATTAGAATAACAATTGTATGGCATGCTTTTCATTAGCAGTTACCTGATACCAGCATCACAACTAGCAAATGCAAATACCTTAACGGAAAACTAGAGCTTCAAATGGCCTGACACAGCTTACTCATGTTTGAAAGAAGAAAAGAGACAAAACAAATGGTTTGCACTAATTTCAGTAGAATAACAATTGTAGTAGTGCCAATCCTAGCCAAAAGTGCAGCCGATTAACTGAAACATGGGCATATGAATAACTAATTCAACTTGCTGAAATTTAGGTTTTCAGATAGTCATAGATTCTTAGCATTAAGACATGAATGGAACGTGACTCAACTGATTTTAAGGTTAGTACCTGAATAGCGGAACCTAGCTATTACTCGAATCCGTCGCTGATTCAAATAGCAATAACAAACCAATTCCAACAGCTTATGATAGCAGAATGCCGAGCAAAATTAACCTTTAGACAACTTAGGAACCAATTCTCCAAACATTTTTCAGAACTAACCATGATCGAACAGTGATAGACAAAGCTGACGAACACATAAATCACACGTTAAATGAATTATAATAGTAACCTAGCCTGTCTCACCCATTCACATAATCGCACAATCAAATCGAGCCTCGATTAACCATGTTGAAGTTGAACAGATTTCACATAGACGTCCAAATATTAATAGCAACTGAAAATACTCAAATATATCACATCATTGAGAATGAAGTCATTCAACACACTACTTGCAATGGATTATCAAAACACTTTTGGTGTTTCCTTCCTTCTTATGCTTTAAGATCTACTGGTTTAGCCAGAACCATTTAGCAATTGAAACCTGGATTAGAGCTATGTGTGTATCCATTCTTGAGGCTTTCCAGCTAGCATACAAGTCCAAAAATCACCACTGGTAAAATTTAAAACTTAAGCGAATACCTTATCAAGAGTAAATTATCACCACCTCTATTTCAAACTAGAAACTTAAAGGCTAAAGAGTAATCTCACACAGATATGTAAATAATTTCAAATAAATGAATCCTGGTCATGGTTTAACACAATACATTGCAGTAGTTCAGCTGATAACCATATTCCAACAGTAATTAAACAACGCATAGTTTGACAAAAACCTAAACAATAGTCACAACAACCTGAAAACTTGACAGAGTAAACAAACACTTTCATCGTTCAAACAAGAACTGAAGTTTACATTATTTGAGCAAGGGTAATACCTCAATAGCATCAAGAAGCAAAGAAATAGGAAATAAGTCTCTGACTTTGAGAAAGAGTAACAGCAACAAACAAAGCAGCAGCAGAAAACCAACAAAAGCCAAGAACCATCAGGAGATGAAGCTAAAGAAAAACCCAACTTCAATGAACCCCAAAAAGTTTTTCTACTCTCAAAGAAACTCTCAAATCTATATCCGTCTATCTCTGGTTCTCCTTCTGAAATCAGTCTGTCTCTTTTTATAGCAAAAAAGAACCAGGCAGCCCTTTAAACTAAGCTAAAAACACATCTCATTGCCTGGCACATGCTTATTTCAGCCTTTCAATCCCCTCACCATGTGAATTCCCATTTTCCAACCCTCAAAAGCACTCAAAATAGTTTAATAAACTAGTTTTCTGACCAACATATTCCCTGACAGCCCCTTTTCCTTAAAAAAAAACTTTTATTTTATCAAACTATATCAAAATGCCAGGCTGAATCAGGCATGTCTGATTATCACATGGCCTCCACTTAGTTCAAACAGTTCCATTCAAATTTATCAAACCAACAAACCAATCTTTAAAAAAAATGCGGATAATCAAGCAGTGATTCCGGATGGAACCGATATTGAGCATTATTGCTACATTCTCTAACCACATCCCCCTACGACTAATCGATGATACTAAAAACAATCAATTAATAGTGTATACACGATTAGCAGCCACCAACAAACATACAGGGGATTCAGGTTGTATTAACAGAAGCAGGGCGTTTATCGTGAAACCAACTATTCGATTAAACACCTTCTAATCGATTACACGGTTTTAATCATATGATCGACTATGAGTAGAAGAAATGTTGTGACCGAATAAAAGGTCAATTTAGAATATGGAAAGATTTGTACAAATTAAAACTCAAATATGCTAATCAAAACACATAAACAAGCATCAAACAGACAAAAGTAAAGAAAGAAATTACCTCTGGAATTTAAAACTAGACGGGCCCAGGCTTTGAATCGGATTCGATCTTTTTTTTTAGGTCGAATGGAGTTTAATTGAAGTGTTCTCAATTGAAAACACCCCAATTAAACTCTACTGGACCCTAAACCTTAATTAATTTCGGATAGAAATAGTTTGGAAAATTTTAGGGTTTTTTACGCTCGATTTGGGGTTCATTTCTAGCCAGATTTGAACCATAACAACGGTGGATTAGTGGCGAGGGAGGTTAGGGGGTGCCAGGGTACGAATTTGGGGTTGATTGGTATAGGTTTTAGTTTGGCTCGAATTTTCAATCGAAGATTCGAGAGGTTCTGGATTGATTCGAACCAAACCATGCATGGATTCGAAGAGAGGGGGTTATGGTGGTCGTGTGGTGTTATTTTGGTGGCCGGCGGCATTGTTGCCTCCGGGTTTTGGGCGGAGGAGAAAAGGGGCGGCGGCCGCTAGGGTTTCGGGGAGAGGAGGAGTGAAGGAGAAAGATGAAAGGGGTTGTTTGGGGAGTGAATGCGGGCATAAAGGGTTTGGGGGGTTTTGCGTAATCAAAATGAGTGTTTAATCTCAGCCGTTGGATCATGAGAATCCAACGGTTCAGATTAGAAGGATGGTGGGGCAGTTCAGGCAGACCGGGTCAGGGGTGTGTTTTGGGCCAATTTTACTTGGGTTGGAATGGGTAAAATCAATTTGGGCTTAGGGATTAAATTAGTAATTGGCCCCAAATCCAATTTTCCTATTTTTATTTTCTTTCTTTTCAATGTGTGAGCACATGATTTTTGCACTAAGCATTTAAATTCCAAAATTAAAATAAAATGTTTTTGAGTGCAATTACTTGCTTTGTTTGAAATTAGTTATATTTTGTGTGTTTGAATAGGTAAAAATTGGAAAAATCAAAAAAAATAGTAGTAATTAATTTGTTAGTTTAGTTAATTAGAATATTAGCAAAATAGTTTAAATAGGAGAAAATAAAGAAAAATAGCCAGAAAAATTGCAAAAAATACTAAATAATTAGAGTAAGTAGGAAATTAGGTTTTATAATTTTTCATAAAAGAAAAAAAGAAAAAAAAGTATATAAGAAAATACATAAAAATAGATTAATATCGGAAAATACAAAATTGGTAGTGTATTAAGCTTGGGCCAATTTGAATTGAATTTGGAGGCCCAAGCACTTAAGCCCAAACATACCCGGTCCAATGGTTTTGAGCAGAGGTGATCTCAGCCGTTCGTCTCCTCAAATCAACGGCTGAGAATAATAGTTGAATTATAAGGGGATTGATTAATGCTGAGATCTGATCTCCGCCGTTCATTCAAGGTGATCTAACGGCTAAAGACCTTAGTCTCTTTATCAACCAAACGACGCCGTTTCGTAACGCCCGGTCTTGACCGTTGATCATCAACAAATCAACGGCCGGGATCACCTTAGCCTCGTCGCCTATATAAGGCTTTTGTCCGAAAATTGTTGCCATTTCGCCAAATTCATAACCCTAGCCGCCTTGAGATCGTCTCTTCTCTCCCTCTTCATCATCTTTATCATATCGTCGGCCATGGAGGCCACCACCTTCCACGGTGGTCTCCGGCCAAACCTCATACCCCAAACCACCCTTTCCTTTTTCTCCATCTCAAACCACACCCAAAACTCCAAGAAAACCCTAAAAGCCTTCCCTGTTCTTGAGATTCCGGTCATCGGAGTCCATCTTCGGCCACCTCCTTCATCTCTCTTACCCTTCTCTCCTTCTTCTTCATCCCAAGCACCCAGAAACTACAGAAAACCAACCATTCTTCTAAACTCCGGTCACCGGAATCCTCGCCGGTGACCACCCAAACAACAAGGATCCCCGTCAAACCAATGCCATTCGATTCGTCTTGACTTGATCTGTCCACCCATACCACTCTCACCCGTCGAATCTTCCCACATCGTCTCGAATGTTCGAAAGAAGGTCGTCGGAACCCTAACTCCGGCGACCCCCAAACTTAAAACACCCAAAGGTCTCGTCTTTTACCATCCCCTAACACTCCTTGCAACTCAAAATCCCAAAAGGCTCCCCCTTTGAGCTTAAAAGAAAAACCAGAAAAGAAATCGAAAAAAGGACTAAGGAAAAGAACCAAAGGAAAAGGTCTGGAAGTCAGAGAGAGTTCGAGAGAGGGTGAGAAGAGTGAAGGGAATAGGAAGCTTGGGGGACAGACCCCGCAAGCTAAGTTTCTTTCCCTTGTCTGCTTGATTTTATTTGTTCTTATTTGTGTGTTTAGCATGTTTTATTAATTAGTCGCATGAATTAGGTTTCTTAGTTTTTGATAAGTTTCTGTTTCTTTCTACCCTTCTTCTTTATCTCATGCTTCACATGCTTAGTAGTTTAGTTAGCTGTTATATCTATCTCATCTGTGTGCTTCTCTGTTTGGATTTTTGTTCTGATATCTTTGTCCCCTGTTAATGTTAGACCTTTCAATCTCGTTGGTTTTCAACATCTCCTTTGCATGCCTAGTTTTGACTTTAGTCTTCTTCGATAGATTTTAAATAGTTGGAATGATTCTTCTCTCCTGATTAGTTATAAGGATCTTATCTGATTGTTTCTTCTTTTGTTTTTGCCTGCTTCTTTTGAGCCCTGTTAATAATGGGATTTTATCTGTTATTTGTCCTATTTTTATGGTTCTTGGCTATAAGTTCAGAAATTTCATCTTTCCTTTGTCGTTTTAATTGTTGAGTTTTGATTAAGTTCAAGTTACTGTGGCCACTCTTATTGCTTTTGGCTTTAATGATCTATGATAGAATTAGGCTTCTTGTTCATCTTGTTCATCTTCATAATTGTTTGCTGCCAATCATGTTAAGTCATAAGAGTTACCTTGAATTCCCTTTGCTTCCTCCATCTTGTAAATATTGTAGTCTTTGGATCTGTTTAGCTTTTACAGTCCAGCTTTCTCCTATTGTCATGAATGCATAGTTTTGATAGTAGCTTAACTTCATTCTCTTCTCATCTTTACATTAAGTTGCTTTTGAAGTATCCTGGTTGATCTTTCTTGTTTCTTTTGTCACTGTTTCTCCATGTTCTTCTTTTCATCATCTTCATCTTGTTTGTCATGCACTTGTGCTAGATTTAAGATTCCTCTTCACTGTTTCTTCATGTCTCTTTTCTTCTTTATCTTCATCTTGATCCATCACATGTATACATAAGGCTAGGATTAATACTTGAAAAGATATATTAGCTAACATGCCTATGCTATTGTGTGTACTCTGGGCTTAAATGAATTCTGTTTCATCTACTACTTGCTGTTTCTTAGAATTTAACATTCTGAGCATGTTTGTGCCCTGAACCTTGGTGATTCTGAGTTGTTCAAACTTTCATGTGACTTGAACTGGTAGTAATTAGGTCTTAATTAACATGAATTCATACTTTGTCTCATAAAATTAGATAATGTGAATTAATCAACTGAAATTCAACCATATCAATTGCCTTCTCTGAGTTTTGGTTGATTATTACATTTTGTTTGATCTTATGTGTCCTAATATGCAATCCATGTTGAAATTGATTTAGTTTTATTGGTTCTGGTTGAGTGTAAGTGTTTGATTAACACTGTTTGAACCCTAGGTGAATTGGTTATAGCTGTTAGTATTAGGTTCCATGAAAATGGTTAGTTTTTAAATAGGATAGAACTGAAATGATCATAATTAGGCTATAAGTTAAATAATTGGCTTAGGAATGGTCAACCTTGCAAAGGGTTGACCAATTCTATAAGCCCTAACACACAGCTCACTGTTAACAGTGGTTGGTTGTGCAAAAGGGGCTATGTCTGCAAATGCAGACTAGCCCAGGCTCTCTTTAGAGCCCTGAGCATGAAATGGCCAAACCTGCAAATGGTTTTGGGCCCAAATGTTCAGTAATTGGCCTTAATAGCCAAAGCCAAGTCTCAACTTGAGACTGGCTAAGTTTTAAATAGTTTAATCATAATAATAAAGCAGGCTATGCCTGTAATTAGCTTAAAATTGAAATAATTTGGTCTTAATTGACTGGAATTAGATTAAAAGTGGCTAAAACTGAAATAGTTTCTTAAAATAAATCTGGCCAGCCCTTAAATACTAATGCCAGGGCTGGCTATTAGTTAAATAGGTGCAAAACAAGCTGAAATCTGCCCTAGGTAAGCTGGTAAATCAGCAGTGCCCTTAGGGGCACAATTGGGAATTAGAAAGGTGAAATAGTAAATAGTTAGAACTTAGGAGCGTAATTGAGACACTTATGCTCCTGATTTCTGCAATTTTGCAGAGGCTTAGGGGTATAATGGTCTCCTAAAAATGGGAAATCTGTAAAAATCTCAAACCCCTAAGGTCATACTAGTAAAAGGCCCTAAAAGGAATCTTTTAGAACCTTCCAGCACATGCTGGAAGGGTTTTTCATAACTGAAATGGGGCTTAAGTGTAGAATTGATAATTTTAGGAGGGGGAGAAGTGGGATTAATCCCATACTTCCTCCCCAAGTCTTCAGCCCTAAAAAATAACTATATATACCTCTAAAAAGGGGCTGAAAAGGGGGTTCCAACTGAAGCAATCTGAAATATATATCTAGGTTGATAAAATACAGTAATTTCGAGGGTGAAATAGCAATAGAACAGTAGTGTTTCTGGTATTTTTGAGCGAGAACTTGGGTGAATTTCTTCTGGTTTTTGGGGTTCCTTGCTCAAAACTGATCTGGATTTCTGTTTGCCTTTGCTGTGGGATTTCTATTTGTTGTTTGGCTGTGGTGTTCTATTTTCGTGGATCTTCAATCACTGTTGCATTGCTGTTGAGTCTATTGCTGATTATTTGCTCATATTTCCCCCTTAGAACTCATCGGCTTCCTTTTGTTGATCCAGGTACATTTCTATTCGAAATGAAGCTGTAATGATGATCCTGATGAAATAGCATGAAGTTTCCGCCTTAATTTACTTGTCATTTTGTATTATTTGATTTATAGCTTAATTGTAGTAGTATATAGTAGTTGAAAAACAAAAAAAAACCAAACAGAAAAGATGTAATAGCTAGTATAATAGTAGTAGTATAGTACAGTCGTAGTCATAAATCGCTTAGCTAAGTGGGTAAGAATCATAAAATGAGGCTAAATAACTCAGATATGAATCGATAGCAGTAAGTCTAATCCACTCACGTAGGTAAAAGGATTTGGAATTTGATATCTGAATTCAAGTAGGTTTAAAGAGGAAACAGCTTAATTGAAGTAATAACTGGGTTAAAACTGGCTTTGATAACATTAAATAAACCTGGCACGTATTAACATCAATAGTTAATCTTAACTGTGAGTTAGTAGGTAGGTACAAACAAGTCCAAAAGGAGAAGAATAGTTAGAAGAACTGGTAAAATCATTTGCAACTGGGTCTGTAACATTACCTAAGCTAAGTTGTATTAGAACCAGTAATATAATCATGTACAAGTCATTGAGTCAGTCTTAAATAGTTTATAATTAGTTAGTTTAATTGTTCTTCAAGCTTCATATGTAATCGAATTGTCTTTCTCGGGATTAATATGAACATTAAAAGTTAGAAGTAGTCTGTTAGTTAAAGTTTACGGCATCGAATAATTGATTCACGGTTAATATCATTGATGTATTGAGTTTTCTTACTGAATAAATAAAACTGCATTTTTATTTCGGATGTGTATCTTGTTCATTTACCTCAATTGTTAATACTGTTATTTAGTTTAGGCCCAATATGTGTTATGGGCCTGAACCTTCGAGCAGAGCCAACTGGGTTGCCTAATATAGGCCTGAAGACTGTTTGGGCCTTTAAGGCCTCGGCAGGTTAATTGTTCGATTAATCATAGATACGTAAGCTCATGACTAAAATAAGAGCTGTGATGATATACGAGCCCTGAATTAAGAGTTGAAATACGGATAAGGAAAAACCAATATAGATAATCTAGTACATACAAGATTGGGACTTTAAAATTAAATTGGGACGAGCCTCGCACGAATAACAACGGGGCCCCCTTTAGTAACAATATAATACAATTAGCCTCGGGAAGACTATTAATTAATTCCATAGTCTTACCCAAAATAATTAAAAGCCGATAGACGCTACTTTAGGGCACGATTTTAATATACCTTCCTATGAACGAGTGTGCACTTGGTGCGACTCAAATCCAAATCTCGGTAAAGCTGAAATACACCAAAAGTCATAGGCGTACTGGTTGCGGTATGACTCGAGGCGTGTTTTCGCGATACCGCAAATTCCTAAAAATAATATTTAACGTAAAAGCGCATTATGTTGTTAAAACCTATAATTGAGTCAAACAAAAGTCATGAATGACAGTGGAGCGACCGTGCTAAAACCACGGAATCCGGGAGTGCCTAACACCTTCTCCCGGGTTAACAGAGTTCCTTATCCGGACCTCTGCTTCGCGGACATTTATAAGAGTCAAAATTCCTCGGATTCGGGATTAACCGGTGACTTGGGACACCATTGTCATTCCCAAGTGGCGACTCCTGATTAATCTCTAATAAAATCCCGAACCGATTGTCCTTAAATTGGAAAAACTCCTTCCCTTACGTTATTTTATCCGTTTCGGGTAATTGAGCGTCGGGGTATACCCTACAAGTGTATTTATACGCTTTAAGCAATTGTGTGGGGTAGTAAATAGGGAGGTGTGACAGCTCTGGCGACTCTGCTGGGGATCCAACCCTGAATTTCGATTTCAGGGTTTAAGAACTCGAGCTCCTTAGAACTGCCGTTTGCGTTTTTGTTTGACTTCATTATGTGATTTGAATAACATGCTATGTGCTTTATCGCTTTTGATATTATGTGAACTGTATATAAAACTGTGCCGAAAACTCTTCTCTCTTCTCCCTCGGGGATGTGCTTACTGGTTGAGACTCCCCTTTCCGTTAAAGTCACCTTAAATTAAGAAAACAGAGGCCGGATAAGTTACAAAGCCGATTGACTCCGCGGGTCACCGGTACGTAGCCCCCTCCTCGATTCGAGTTGTCCGCTCGGGTACACGGTCTAGCAATCCATCAAACCATAAGATTTTGAACATAGGTCTAGGACGATTATTTGCATCATATCTGACTTAGGGGACTCAACACAGGGGTTGGGTCCGTCTAGGACAGGTGACCCGGTATTGAAAAGACCGAGCATGCTATGTGTTGCATTTTATTATCCTT
Source organism: Nicotiana noctiflora (assembly GCA_032618575.1). Classification (NCBI taxonomy): domain Eukaryota; kingdom Viridiplantae; phylum Streptophyta; class Magnoliopsida; order Solanales; family Solanaceae; genus Nicotiana; species Nicotiana noctiflora. The sequence continues at coordinate 116,393 of JASVEL010010565.1, forward strand.
GACCGTTATGCGGACCGGCGGAAATCCCGAGATTGGAAAAATTGTTGAAAAAAAAAGAGAGAGAGGAAAATAATGATTTATAGAAAATAGGTACATGGAAAATTTGAAAATTTGAAAAATAGGTGGAACATTTTTTTTGAAATAATTGGTCAAATAATCTGACCGAACTACGCAGGTTTGATTCTCGCCATTAGGTGGGATACGTAGGCAACCCTTAAACGGGTCCAACCACACTTTTAGAAAAAGACCGAAAAAGATTTTCTTTTCAAATAATCGAGGTGATTGCTATTTTTGGAAATTGCCGAATGTTCCGAAAGGACGACGGAAGGCTGTTTTTGCAAAAATGGCCACTTCAAAAACCATTTTTCTTTTAGTCAAAAATTGAAAACTTGCATTGAAAAAGATTTTTCCTTTTCTAAATAAAATCACCTTAATAAATGTGCAGGACGAGCACGATGATGAATGAACAATTTTCCCTAAATAAAATCCCTTTGGAGCTGAGATTATGGTGGCAGGACATGGGATCCGACGGTCAAGACTGGGTCAAAAGGTACTTGAAAGGCCTTACGGGTTTACTAGACATGGTTCCTCGAGGTGATGTGATTAGAGCGTTGGTCACGTTTTGGGATTCGGCACACAACGTATTTCATTTTCCAGATTTTGAACTTACCCCAACTTTGGAGGAGATTGCCTTTTACATTGGGAAGACCGAGGTTCCGCTGAAAGGAAAATACCCGGTATCTCCGAGGACGGTGACAGTACATCGTTTCCTCGACTCTTTGAAAATTGCCCGGAATGTTCATAATGAAGATCTGGCCAACGGGTTTTGTTCTTTAAGCTTCATCTACAATAGGTTTGGACACGTTGGGGGTTTCAATGATCTTACCAACAAGCTATGTTGCAAGTCCAACCAGGCGAAATGGGAAGAACACCGGAGGTTCGCATTTTTGGTGGCATTTCTTGGAGTTGGTTGTATTCCCGAGGAAAGATGGACATATCAATATAAAAGTTGCCGGAGTAGCTACCACACTGATAGTACAAGATAACTGTACTCTGGCCCCAATGATTGTGGCGGACATCTACCGTGCTCTGACTGCGTGCAAAGCAGGGGCTAGCTTCTTCGAAGGGTGTAACTTGATCTTGCAAATCTGGCTAATCGAGCATCTATGCGACCATCCTTCGTACTCAAGCTATGGTTCGACCGAACGGACATGTTTGGAAGAGTTCAGTACGAGGACAAAGGAAGTAAAGTTGCCAGAAGGAGTCCAAGGTTGGATTGTGTATCTTCGATCACTAACTGACGGTCAAATTGATTGGACGTATGACTGGCTACCTCTTGACGAGGTGATATACATGCCAATGGAGGGATCGCCGTTTTTGATCATGGGTTTGAAGAGTATACAACCCTATGCCCCATACAGAGCCCTGCGACAGTTGGGTCGGTGTCAGATTATTCCGAGAGATGGGGATCTCAGTGTGCAAGCCGTGGAGATTGGTCCGGACGGGCAATTCCCGGAAGCAAAAATCCGGCAAATCTGGAACGAGTGCCAAAATTTGAAGATTGATACTTGTGTGCCGAATAGAGCAAAGGGGGAGATATCACCTGGGTACTCCACATGGTACCGACGAAGGGTTGAACACGAACGTCTTTCAAAGAGACCTCACTTGCAAGACCCGATAGAGCAATCCGAGGAAAATCTGAAATGGGCGGCCAAGGAAAAAGAATATAAGGCCAAAATCAGTCTGTTGGAAGATAAACTGAGAAATCTTCATTTCGAAAGCGGCTTGCAAGCAGCATCCGATGAAGTGGAAAAGAAACAGCTGAAAAAAGAAAATGATATGTTGAAGGCTCAGATAGCTCAAATGAAAATTGCATCCGAGACCCCAGTTCGTTCAGCCCGAGATGAAAAGTTAATTGAGATTCTCCGGCGGAAAGTGAATGACTATAGCTTTGATTTGGACGTAGCTGAAAAAGAGTTAGTCAAGGCTCGGAAGCAAATGGGAAGAGACGCCGATGAAAGAGCCAAGTTGGTTCGGCAGCTACAAGACAAGCACGATGTTGAAATAGCTCAGCTTAGAAAGAAAATAATCTCAGCCACAGTCAAGAGTAACAAGATTATCAAAGATCTTGAAGAAGAAAGAGAACACTGCTACACGACTATGGCTAGATTGGAATTGGAGCTGAAACAAGTGCAAAAGGACAACCGACACACCTTGGATGCTCGCACTCAACAAATAAGCCGGCTATTGCAAGAAAAAGGGGTCATCAGAGAAAAGATTGTTCGCATCGCCCAATACATCACCCGAAAGACTCAGCTTTGTGAAGATATGTCTCGGAGGACTTTTGTATCCGCAGTGAAGTTTTTTGTACAACAAGTCATGGCCGACCTGGATAGGCTTCAAAGGGGTTTAGCATATAGGCCCGCGGCAAGGCCGAACGATGCCTCGCGGGCACTAGGTGCATTAATGTATTCTTAGGTCATGCATCATCTTTTATTTTTCTTTTTAAAACATCACTTTGTAATCAATGTTTTTATCAATGAGAAAACAAGTGTTGTTACCAATTCTTTTGCTTTATGTCATTTCCTTTAAATCCGCTAGGCAAATAAATAGGAGCGTAATTATGAAAACTACAAGGAAAAAGAGAGAAAAGAAAAAGCAAGAAAAAAAAAAGAAAAAGAAAAAGAAAAGGAGAGCAAGAAAAGAGAAAAAGCAAAAGAGAAAAGAAAAGAAAAGAGAGAAAAAAAAAGAAGAAAACAAAAGAGCGGAAAAAGAAAAAAGATGATTGAAGTGAGCAGCGGCCGGGATGATGCATAACGACTCGAGGAAATGTATTTGCTTTTAAAGTCGTTGCATCTTATTTATGCGCTAACAACTAACGAGTGTTGATGTTTGTGAGTCCAGATTTTTCTAGGCAACTGGCATTCTGGCTACCCACCCATACAACACCAGATATAAAAAGATGACAAAGGCTGTGTCCCAGGAGATCGAGGCAACCATTGTAGACCCTGCTCACGAAGAAGAGATCGTGGATGTGGCAGGGATGAAAGAAGAAATGTACAAGTTAAGACAATAGATGGCTGAAATGTACCAGGCTTGGTCAAGAGGTCAACCACTACCAGCCTACCCTGCTAACCCTGCATATGTCCCTCCAGCCAATCCTAACCCCGAGCCACCAACAATGAACTCATCCTCCACCTACCCCGACTACCCTCAATACTATGCTTCCACCTCCCAGATACCACCACCTCCGGCCAAGCAAGCACCACCTCCTATGCCACAAATTGCTCCTGTATATGTGGCACCTCCGCCCGCTGTCATCCATAAATCTCTAGTGAACCAATGTTTCATATCCAGGATCCTCACTACTACCCTCCGGAGCCTACTTTCAGACAACACGAGTCTCACGCTCCGATGATGGAAGCAAGTGCCGAGCAGGAAGAGATGGCTCGGAAAGTGAAGAGTCTTGAGAATGCTTTCCGCAATATGCAAGGACTGGGGGGGCAAGTAAGTGTAGCCTACAAAGACCTGTGTTTGTTCCCTGAGGTGCAGCTTCCTGCGGGATTTAAGTTGCCAAAGTTCGACATGTACAACGGACACGGGGATCCGGTAGCTCATCTAAGAGGATACTGTAGCAAGATGAGAGGCGCGGGAGGTAGAGATGAATTGTTGATGGCGTACTTCAGCCAAAGTTTGAGTGGATCAGCTCTGGAATGGTATACCCGACAGGACCATACAAGATGGTTCGTTTGGGATGACTTAGCGCAAGCTTTCGCTGGTCACTTTCAGTATAATTTGGAGATCATACCCGACAGGTTATCCCTTACCAAGATGGAGAAAAAGCCAGGAGAGAGCTTTAGAGAATACGGTTTTAGATGGAGGGAACAGGCCGCTAGAGTGGATCCACCAATGAAAGAAGGAGAGATGGTGGATTGTTTTCTACAAGCTTTGGAGCCAACATACTACGGCCATCTAGTGTCAGCAATTGGAAAGAGTTTTAATGAAGTTGTGAAAATGGGGAGTTTTGTAGAAGAAGGCTTGAAGACAAACAAAATTATGAGTTTTTCAGCTATCAAGGCCACTAATCAAGCTATACAGAGTGGAAACGGGGGAGTGATGGGAAAAAAGAAGAAAGAAGAAGTAGCAACAGTAGAAAGTAGGTCATGGAGTCACAACCCACATTATAACCCACCAAGACCCTACCGCCAACACCCACCAAGCCCGACAACTCCATATAATCCACCACCACCATCTTACCCGCCAAACCCCTACAACACACCAAGCCCATATAACCCACCACCACCACCGTACCCACCAACTGTCCCACATTATCACCACCCGCAAGCCCAAACCTACCCACCACCACCACCCCATGTGTGGAGAGCTCAAGCTCCGCACAATGTGTACCACACCCAGAACACATACCCAACCCCTAAACCTTACCGAAACCAGAATAGACCCAGGCCGGACGCTGATTGGAGAAACAAAGCAAGAAAAACATTCACTCCTCTCGGAGAATCATACACCAGTCTTTACCACAGGTTGAAAGAATTGGGGATGTTGAGACCAATCGCACCAAAAAATCCAAACCCACCCCCGAAAAATCTTGATTCTTCTGTCAGATGTGAATACTGTTCGGGAACATTGGGCCACGATACTGAGAAGTGTTGGCAATTAAAGAATGCCATTCAAGATCTTATCGATGAGAGGAGAATCGAAGTACAGGCTCCCGAAGCCCCAAACATTACCCAGAACCCATTGCCAAATCACCACGAAACGCATATGATAGAATTGGTGCAGGGTGATGGCAATCAAAAACCATCTCAAGCCGTCATGATGATAAAGTCGAGTGACAAGTTAGAAAAGGAAGTTGTGAAGGAGAAAGCGATTGTTGAGAAACCAAAGCCAGTAGTGGTGGGAGGTTTAAAGGTGGTAGTTCCAGGTGCAAAGACGATCGTGACTGTGAAAGGAGCAAGTGCAGAGCCAGTAATCATAAAACCAGTAGTGCAAATGCCAGTGGTGAGTACAAAAACTGTACCGTGGAACTATAACAAGGTAGCAGTAGTTTACAAGGGAAAAAAGATTTCTGGTGAAATTAATGAGACGCGTGGGCTCACCCGATCTGGAAGGTGTTTTGCTCCGGAGGAACTGAGAAAGATGAAGACGGTAAAAGAAAGTCAATTGAAGAAGCCAGTGTCGGAGGAGGAAGCAGAAGAATTCCTTAAGAAAATGAAGTCACAAGAGTACTCAGTGGTTGAGCAGTTAAGAAAGACCCCTGCCCAGATTTCTTTGCTATCCTTGTTGATACATTCAGAAGAACACCGGAAGGCTCTTATGAAGATTCTAAATGAGGCTCATGTTCCGGAAAAAATTTCGGTGTGTCACTTGGAGAAGATTACCGGCAAAATTTTCGAGTCTAATAGGATCGCCTTCTCTGATAAGGAGCTGCCGGTTGAGGGAACTGAACACAATAAAGCATTGTACCTTACGGTAAAGAGTGAAGAGTCAGTCGTGACCAGGGTATTGATTGACAATGGATCGAGCGCGAACATTTGCCCGCTGTCAACTTTAGGGAAGCTGAACATTAGCCCGGACAGAATCCGGAGAAACAGTGTCAATGTGAGAGGGTTTGACGGCGGAGGTAAGAACACGTTAGGAGATATTATTTTGGAAGTGACCATCGGTCCCGTTGATTTTACGATGGAGTTCCAAGTGCTCGACATTGCCGTGTCGTATAACTTGCTGTTAGGTCGACCCTGGATTCATGCGGCCAAGGCGGTACCATCCTCTCTACACCAGATGGTCAAGTTTGAGTGGGAACAGCAAGAGATTGTTATACACGGGGAGGAAAATGCTTGTAATGTGGTAGCACCTTTTGATGGTACTAATGGGGATAGGGGTCCTTGGGTCTACCAAGTGACGGATGCTTGTTGTGGTGAATAGAGTTGCTGAAGGAGAAAAGTTACCAACCCCGATGATGGCACCAACTGCTGTGATGGTGGCCAGAGAAATGATGAGAAACGGATTTGCACCGGGGAGGGGATTAGGCAAAACACTGCAGGGAGTCATTCAACCAGTTCAACTTCCGGAGAATAAAGGTACATTCGGCTTAGGGTTTAAACCCACCTTTGCCGACATCCAAAGAGCCTCTAAAGCCAAAAAGAACTGGACCTTGCCCAAACCCATACCCAAATTATCCGACACCTTCATCAGGCCTGGTACAAAATATCAACCATCTACTGCAGCAAAGTGCATTGAGACCCGACTTGATGAAGAAATGCTTGGTTTTGAGAAAATGTTTTGGGAGGTGAATACGATTGACGCAGGGGAAGGCACGAGCAAAATGGACGTGCAATTTGTGGGGCCTGGAATCACATTGAACAATTGGGAAGCTACTCCTTTCCCTATCAGGAAGGAGTCTTGGTAGTTAGCTCAAAATTTCATCATTGCTTTCCCGAAAATTGTTGTTTTACAGTTTTCCCCTTCCCCTCATGAAAAGAAAATCACCATGTATCCCGAACATTGTTCACTCTTTTATCAATGAAATGCAGTTTTCCCTTTTTCTTCACTTTTGCCTTATTTTTCTTTATTTTTCCTTTTGTACAGTTTTGCATGTGTTGATTCCAATGCCATGTCATGCGTGAAGGATTCTAGACCCAGTTCCGACAATCACGTTACTATACAAGAAATCGAGGAAGATAGTGAAATAGAATGTGAGGATGAGGAAGCCCTGGAGGAAATAAGTAAGGACATGAAACAATACGAGGAAAAACCCAAGCCGAATCTGAGTGATACAGAATCTGTAAACTTGGGGAGCGAAGATGATGTCCAGAAACAAAGATTAGTGTGCATTTGGAGGCACCCCTCAGGGACGAATTGATAAGGTTGTTACATGAATTTAAGGACATCTTTGCCTGGTCCTATGAGATGACATGCCCGGGCTTAGCACAGATCTAGTGGTACACAAGTTGCCTATCTACTCTGAATGCCGGCCAGTAAAACAAAAGCTGAGGAAATTCAAAACGGACATTAGCGTGAAGATAAAAGAAGAGGTGAATAAGCAGTTTGAGGCAAAGGTCATAAGAGTTACCAAATACCCCACCTGGTTGGCAAATGTTGTGCCGGTCCCGAAGAAAGATGGCAAAACCAGAGTGTGTGTGGACTATAGAGACCTCAACAAAGCCAGTCCGAAGGATGACTTCCCATTGCCAAACATTCACATATTGATCGACAATTGCGCCAAGCATGAAATCGGTTCGTTTGTGGACTGTTATGCCGGTTATCACCAGATCCTGATGGACGAAGAAGACGCTGAGAAAACTGCCTTCATTACACCTTGGGGAACGTATTGTTACAGAGTAATGTCGTTTGGATTGAAGAATGCCGGGGCAACTTACATGAGGGCAATGACCACAATGTTTCATGATATGATGCATCGAGAAATTGAAGTATATGTGGACGATGTCATCGTAAAGTCCAGAAAACAACCTGATCATGTGAGAGATTTGAGGAAGTTTTTCCAAAGACTCGGAGGTACAATCTAAAGCTCAATCCGGCGAAGTGTGCTTTTGGAGTACCTTCAGGGAAATTACTGGGGTTTATAGTGAGTCGGCGAGGTATTGAACTGGATCCATCAAAGATCAAGGCTATTCAAAGTCTACCTCCGCCGAAGAACAAGAAGGAGGTCATGAGCTTATTAGGAAGGTTGAATTACATTAGTCGGTTCATTGCTCAATTGACATCGACATGCGAGCCGATCTTCAAGTTGTTGAAGAAAGATGCAGCAGTGAAATGGACCGATGAATGTCAGGAAGCCTTTGACAAGATCAAGGAATATTTGGCCAATCCTCCGGTGTTAGTACCTCCGGAACCAGGGCGACCTCTGATTTTGTATTTGACGGTGCTAGATAACTCTTTCGGTTGTGTATTGGGTCAACATGATGAGACAGGCAAGAAAGAACAAGCCATCTACTACCTCAGCAAAAAGTTTACATCCTACGAGGTGAAGTATACCCAACTGGAAAGAACTTGTTGTGCATTGATTTGGGTAGCTCGGAAGCTAAAGCATTATTTGTCAGCATACACCACGTACTTGATATCACGATTGGATCCCATGAAGTATATATTTCAGAAGCCTATGCCTACGGGAAGACTGGCCAAATGGCAGATTCTGCTCACCGAATTTGACATTGTCTATGTAACTCGTACAGCAATGAAGGCACAAGCTATTGCAGACCACTTAGCCGAGAATCCGGTGGATGATGAATATGAACCATTGAAAACATACTTTCCGGATGAAGAGGCAATGCTTGTCGAGGAGATGGAGCAAGACGAGAGACCGGGATGGAAAATGTACTTTGACGGAGCCGTCAACAGCAGAGGCGTTGGTATCGGAGCGGTACTCATTTCAAGTACGGGTCAACACTATCCCGTCACAGCTCAGCTTCGATTTTTCTGTACCAACAATATGGCCGAATATGAGGCTTGCATCTTGGGATTAAGGATGGCGATTGACATGGGTATTCTAGAGATTTTGGTCATGGGTGACTCGGATCTCTTGGTACACCAAATTCAAGGGGAATGGGAGACACGAGATTTGAAATTGATACCATATCGGTATTGTTTGCACGAGTTGTCTCAAAGATTCCAGTCTCTATAGAGTTCAAGCACATCCCAAGAATGCACAATGAGATTGCGGATGCTTTGGCCACATTGTCCTCTATGTTGCATCATCCGGACAAGACATATATAGATCCACTCCAGATCCAAGTCCGAGATCAGAATGCTTATTGCTTCGCTGTGGAAGAAGAGTCGGATGGAGAGCCGTGGTATCATGATATTAGAGAATACTTGAAAGCTGGCAAATACCCGGAGCAAGCCACTGGAGACCAGAAGAGAGCCATCAGGCGTCTAGCCAATGGATTTTTCTTCAGTGGAGGAGTGGTATACAAAAGAACACCAGATCTGGGTTTATTGAGATGTGTGGATGCACAACAAGCAGGTGAAATTATGATTGAAGTACATGCTGGAGTATGCGGACCCCACATGAGCGGATATGTTTTAGCAAAGAAGATTTTGAGAGCGGGGTACTACTGGCTCACGATGGAGCGTGATTGTATCAGGTATGTAAAGAAATGCCATCAATGCCAGGTACATGGGGATCTGATCCATTCTCCGCCTTATGAGTTGCACACAATGTCAGCACCTTGGCCCTTTGTTGCTTGGGGCATGGATGTCATCGGCCCAATAGATCCGGCCGCTTCTAATGGGCACAGGTTTATCCTAGTTGCAATTGATTATTTCACCAAGTGGGTCGAAGCTAAGACATTCAAGGCAGTGACGAAGAAAGCGGTGGTGGATTTTGTGCATGAAAATATTATATGCCGATTTGGAATCCCCAAGGTGATTATCACGGACAATGGAGCCAACTTAAACAGTCATCTCATGGCGGAAGTTTGTGAAAGGTTTAAGATCACACACCGCAATTCCACACCTTACAGGCCAAAGGCGAATGGAGCGGTAGAAGCGGCTAACAAGAATATCAAGAAGATTCTCCGAAAAATGGTGGAGGGATCCAGGCAGTGGCATGATTTTTGCCCTACATGAGAATCACTCCGAGAAAATTCAAAAATAAAATAGTTTTATGTTGAGCATGATTTTTGTGATTTTTGTGTTATTTTTATCTTACATTTGCATGTTTGTGTGTGCGTGTTTATTTATTTAAATTAGTAAAATACAAAATATATACATCATATTTTGCATTTTTTTTGGTGTTTAATATCAAAATTATACGGTTTACATTTAAGTGATATGTAATTATGTGGGATGATTGTAGTAAAAATTAATTGTGTTATGAGTTAGTATATATATATATATATATATATATATATACATATATATACACACATATGTACATGATACACCATGGA